>JADDOH010009122.1:0-94635 GCA_016648135.1 Agrypnia vestita | reverse complement strand
ATTAAATTACTTTAGACGCGGTTACTTTTAAAATATGCATATATTTATCGTAAAAACAATATCAAAATCGTAATAAAAAGCTCAAAATATTTATATGCTGCTAAAGATAATATCAGATAATCAGTACAATTTTGTATTTACTCGGGAGCTGTGACATCTTGATTACCAATACACACTCAATTATTATGTCCAAAACATCCTAAACAGTCCGGGATGGTGCAAGAAAATAATGGACCGATATTACCGTCTGACAGTTTGATAGATAGAACGGCCGCCATTTCTGCTTGGTTTCTTTAGTGCTGCCCGACCCAATTTCTGTTAAAGGCTACGACACCGGTCACCGGATATTCTGTATTGTGTAATAAATTTACACCCTGACAATTTCTGTTACGCGACAGGGACGCCCTCTCTCGCACGCCAATTTATAGTGGTAGCATTCTAGTAGAAATATTTTTAATAAATTAATTGATTTTATTTTTATAAAACCAGTATGCTTTCAACAAATATCGGAGAAGTAAATAAAATCGAATCATGTGCCTTTTTAAAACTTTAGAGAAACATTGTATTAAAATATTTATTTTAAAACCAATCCATAGATTTTTCAAATGAAACCACATAAGATTGTTTCGAGGTGTAAATATATTAGGAAAGTGAGGATAAAAGGCAAATGAGAGAAGCTCTATGGTTGCAAGATTCAGATTCATTATAAGGTCAGCGCCCACTGGGGGTGGTGAATCTTTTTACGTGCGCATGCCGAAAATTCATAAATATTGTTTATGAATTGTCTTTGATGCCGTGAAATTTAATATTATTTTGTTTTGTTACTAACTACATTATTTATTTCCAATAGAATTGTTAAAAAGAATTAACAATTTTTTTTTTTTAATTCATAAGTAAAACTGAATGCACGTTTCAACAATTTCAAATTAATCAAAAAACATTTTATTCACAATCTATAAATTACTTTCACGGTTTACAAATAAATCAAAAGCTCGAGCAAAAATAAATCACAGCGTACCTTTTCACAACGTTGTTTGGTCAGAACAATTCACATAGTTTTTTCGCGTGTGTAAGAAACGACGCATTATTTTACAAATACATAATTATGAATGTATAATAGTCAAAGCAGAATTCACCATTAACAGATATAAGAGATGCACAAACTTGTCGCATTGAATCTTTTACGGCAAACTTCAAATAAGTCTAATAGCAAAAAACAATCAAAATATTCAATAGACTTTATAAATAAACAAATTTATTAATATTCGGTATTTTTAGATTTTAAAAGAACCGAGTAAGTATATTTATGAAGTATGTGTATTGCTATAGTGACTTCATAATTTTTTAAAGTTTTATTGTGGCGTGTATATAAGCAATTCTATTAATGAGGATTGTTCTTAAAATACCATATTCCTCGGGAATATTTATTAATATGTCAACATTAAATCGTTTCTGCAGTACTGCCAATACAAAAAAGAGATTGATCATCTGTTTCCGGTCTTCATTGGACGTACAAATTTGAGCCGGTCGCTGCCAATGTAACGGGTATCGCGGTTTTTCCTCGGGGTGGATGGTACTGCTATTTGTTGAAAACAAATAGTTAAAGCCGATGGAAAATGGAAAAATTCACAACAATCGAGAAGATAGGAGAAGGAACATACGGAGTCGTCTACAGAGCAAAGGACAGGAAGACCGGGAAGGAGATAGCCCTAAAGAAAATTAAACTCGAGAAGTATGTTTTGGCGCGAAAATCTTGACAGCTGATTACATCGATAAATGTTCTATTTTCTTATATATCACTTATTTTTAGCATGAAAATAATAAATAAGTGTTTTAAATCGTTTGGTTTATTTCTCGGAACGATTTCCGCTGATTTTGTCAAGTTATTATATGATGTTTCTTAAATTTTATCAAAAATATTTGGGGCAGAATCGTATTGGGTTCAGGAGAGATATTCTGCGAGTTAAAGTTTGTGCGTCAATTTTTTCAGCGAACCGGAAGGAGTACCATCGACAGCCATACGAGAAATATCCCTGCTGAAGGAGCTGACACACCCCGCTGTAGTCCAACTCCTGGATGTAGTCTACGCTGAGAAGAAATTATATCTTGTCTTCGAATTTCTTCACATGGATTTAAAGAAATTTATGGACTGTCGTAAATCATCGTTCGACCCAGAGTTGGTAAAGGTTTGTAAATTTTTTACCTTATAAGCTCACCTTCATAATTTTTATTTTTTTAATGTAATTAGTCGCCAATCATTTCCAGCTTTCCACAACTATTCTTTGAAATATTTTGTGAATGTGCAGTACCAGGCAGTACAAATAACTTTTGTTAATTTTTTCAGAGTTATCTCTACCAACTCCTGGGTGGGATAGCATTCTGTCATTCACACCGCATCCTACATCGAGACTTGAAGCCTCAGAACCTGCTGGTGGATGCTCAGGGCCACATCAAGCTGGCGGACTTCGGGCTGGCGCGAGCCTTTGGGATTCCGGTGAGGATCTACACTCACGAGGTGGTCACTCTGTGGTACAGAGCTCCCGAGATATTGCTGGGATCCAAGTTCTACTCAACAGCTATAGATGTTTGGAGTTTGGCGTGTATCTTCGCAGAAATGGTTAGTGTCCATTAGTCTCGATACGCTAGGCGGTCAGAACTGTCAATGTCGGATAATTTTTTTTTTAACAATTTTCTAAAAGATGCAAGCTGTATAAAATTTTTTGGTCTATATTGTTTAACATAAATATTATCTTCTTTATATTACTGTATGTACCTTATATGCAATGCTTATTATCGCTTGCACTATTTCAAACTATCTGAGTATTTATTGAGAAAAATGGTTTCAACAAACAAATATTGCAAATTTGTTATTTATCGCCTGACTCTGTATATATTTACAACATTTGTTTACCGACAGATTCTTCCCGATATGAAATATGAACATCATCAAGAACATGTGATTTAAAATTTACATTCATAAAGTTCATTGATTGAAATATTTTATCCAGGGGAGGTAAATGAATGCCGCTGTGCTCGGGCGGACATATCTTTCACTGTTGAAAGTGAAAGTGAAAGAAATAAAAAAGGAACTGTACATTTTTCAGTTGACGAAGCGTACTCTTTTTCCGGGAGACAGCGAGATCGATCAACTATTCCGAATATTTCGCACCATGGGCACACCTGACGAGATCAGCTGGCCCGGGATCTCGCAGCTGCCCGACTACAAGGCCATGTTCCCCCGCTGGAGGCCGACCCCCCTTCACCAGGTGGTGCCGCAGCTCACAGCCCGTGCGCAGGACCTGTTCTTGGTGAGTAGCCGACATATCATAGCGCATTACTTTTAGTAGAATGCCCATCTTTCAACACAATGTTTCTAAAACATAGTTTGCATTTTTATTAAATAGTTTCCGAGTCAGAGTAATTAAGAGTTGTAAATTGTATTTGATTTTTTCAGAAATTGATGACGTACGATCCGAGCAAACGAATTTCTGCAAGGAACGCACTTTCTCACGAGTACTTTGACGATGTCAAGTTTATCCGTCCGTCCTTGCCTGAACTGGCACTCTCATCCGTCTCTCTATCGAGCTGAAGCAGTTTAACCTTGCTGCGATAGAGGGCGAACTTTGTACATATATTAATATTGATGCAACGAGTGATTGAAAAATATAAAACAGTCCTCCGGAACTTTGATAGCAATGATGTGAAACAACTATTCTGTTGAAAATATATTTTATTCTGTAATATTTATCACATTCCCTGCCAACTCGATTTCGCAGGTTTCTTCCTAAATGCGGCCCACAAGAGGAAACACACTGTTATATCCATTTCAGTCACTCTGTAAATGGAGCTTTTTATGCAAAAAATATTTTACTTATTATATTATCACACTTTTTGATAAATAATGAAAGTTGTTTATTTTTATAGATCTCACATAAATCAAGGTAGTTATAATTGCTGTATTTCAATTTTATTGTGATAAATGTAATCCACGTACTAGCGGTCCGCCGAGTTACTATGTTTTTCATATTGCAATACCTAGTTTAGGTTGAAAAACAGTAAGGATATTAGTGAGACATTGGCTGTATATGTCTCTGTTTAAAAATGCAATTAAGTTCACAGTGTTATCTAAATTTATACAAAAATGAGATAGTTTCATTCTTACTACGAAGCAATTTATCTTTGAAATTTCATATCAATCAAAGGAGAATGGTCATGGTCACATATTCAATATCTGTGGCTAACATACAAATATATTGCTTTGTTTTTTTCTCCATGCGTAGTGTAAAAAAGTTATTTTTCACCCATTTCTACTAGCATGCCCACCGAGTTAAGGCTCATTAGAAACATCCGATGGTCCTACCTAATTAAGTCCAGTAGGAAAAAGCACAAGAACACTCAAAGACAAAAACGCACTCAACTCGGCCTACAAATAGAGTACGCCTGGCCAGCGGACCCTGAAATCATTATTTTCGCTTTAATTGAAAGAATAAGAGTATATAGATTGTACATACTCTAAGGTTAAGACCATCAAACGTTTCTAATGAGCCTAAAGTTGGTGGGCATGCTAGTAGAAATGGGTGAAAAATAACTTTTTTATACTACGCTTGGAGAAAAAAACAAAGCAATATATTTGTACGTTAGCCACTGATATTGAATATAAAAATTACATATTTTTATTACACTTAATATAACAAAAAAACAGAGATAGGCCTCTTTTGTGTCGGGCCTGGGTCACAGTTGAAGTGTTAGCTCAACTTGTTATTTTATTGTCATAAATCTTAGGGTAAACTTTGGACATAGTTGATTCATGTATCTAATAACTTATATTTGGCTTGCAGCTGGTTCGTGCGAAATCAGATTTTAATAAATGATAATTAAAATCACTTCGACTAAAGTGCGAGTTGATTATCATCCAAAGTACAAGGAATAATATCAACATTCTATTAAATTTATATTATTTGTTGTAACAGTAATATTATTTATGGTGGATATGTATTTTTTTGACAGTGTAACTGAGCAATTTTAATGTCAATACATATTTATACCATTGCTTGTAATGTTAATATTTCGTATAAAATATTATGATGAAAATAAATCAGTCAGTTTCAAAACCAGCTATGCCCTTCATCGTATACAGGGGAGTTTCAGACCTAGTCAACAATACAAGTCAAAAAGGTTCCAACACCGAAAAATAACAGGAGGTACACAAACGCGACCACAATGTTTGCATTTTTTATCGATATTTCTGCAAAGCGTTGGACAATCAAGTAACTTTTATTGAATATTATAAACTCATTCACTTTAAATATATATTAAATAAATTGATTAAAACCTTTAAGAAAAATTCTGGTTAAAATTTATGCTAATATATACATATGTATATGAAAATATTATTTAAAAGTATATACTTGTATTTAAATCATCGTTCAATTAACAATACATAAAATTAGTTTAATTTTTATTATTTTGAAATTGTTGAATTAACTTTAAAAGATAATTGAACAAATATAGCGGTGTTAGTCTTCTTTTTATGATTGCGTTAAGCATGTGATGATATGTGCGTACATAAATATGTTACCGACATGGATGGAAATATTAACAAGTGCAGTATATATTATAATACAACTATTCTGTTAAGATTATTCATTTTTATGTATTATGATCATCATAATTTTTAACATGTGATTGGCAGATTTTAAAATTATAAGACTTATTCAGAAAGTACATTTATGAAAATGTACAATTGTATCACATTTATACTTGTGGTGAAACAGAAGTGATATTAATAAATCTTACTATAAGTTAAATTTATTTTATTTCTACAACGTGCTAACCCTTTTGACTATTTTCGTATTTCTATCGAAATAGATATATGTTATACATTTATATTACAGTATTGACACGTCTTCCGAGAACTGGTTGTGTGTAATTTTAATTTTTATAATAAATTGTAATTTTTTATAAAAATAATTTCCTAATTGAAAAATAAGTTTGTAGATTTTCATAATCACATAATATGAAAATAAAAACACTTGTTTTCTAGTACTGCTTATTAAATTTTTGTTAAATGCGTTTCGCCTTATGACGGCATTATCAGTCTTTAAGATTTTATGGCACAATTTATCCAGGTTTTACGGTAAATTATAATTATACATAATTTGTAATGTACAATTGTAATTCTGTTAGTATTGAGCAGGACAAAAATTTTCTCAAACATTCTGTCATCTTCACACCACAGTTGCCATTCTCACGTAATGTGTCACACACCATATCCTAGCTCAGGTCTTCTACTGTTCCAAGCAGCAGGTGAAGTATAAGAAAACTGCAATCTTTTTTCAATCTTTAGGTAGGTTCAAACTTTGAGATATTTCACGATATTTAAATGGGTATGATGCTCCACAACTTCTATACACCAAAGTGTATTTGAAATCTCAGGTACAAAATTTTGCCATTAGCACTATGGCCAAAATAAAATATATATTCAGAAAAGTAGTAGTCAAGGGAGGGAAACTCACCCGCATAGGAGAGCTTGAGCAAACCCTTAAAGATACTGATACACATGCTTATTAGTGACATGTGAGTAGGAAATGCAATCCCGATCCCGCGAGATCTCGAGGCATTTTACGAGATCAATTCCGAACCGAAAAATCGGACGAGATTATCGAGATTGATCAGCATTTTTTATGTTTTGTATGTTTAATTGTATATGTCTATAGAGCTTTTAGTAAGTACCTAAAATTTATGTTCATGTCACATTCAAATAATGAAAATAGCTTTGAATAATATTTGCTGTATCAACCTAAAATAGAAATAAAAACTACTATTAGTTAGTAGTTTTTACTGTACTATATTGACCGATTCATGCTTGGAAAAACGCCTACAAAAACTTTAATGCAATGATTAATATTCATGATATATTCATAATGATTAATATAGGCAGAGAGGATAGAGCGCCATACTCATAGCGCCATACTCAGAAGAGTATGGCGCTCTATCCTCTCTGCCTACCCCCGCGGGGAAACGGCGTGATGGTAAGTAAGTAAGTAATATTGAAGATTTTATTAAAATAGCTGATATAAAAATGCAACGCATTGTCATTAATTGCTATTCAGCTCTATAAACAAAAAAAACACAAAAGTATTTTGAATCCTGATCCGTAGGGATCCCGTTGGATTGGAAATTCTAATCTCGAGGGATCCCGAAATGGCAATCCCGACTCGGCATTGCATTCCCTACACTAAGCATGCGCAGTATTGACCTTCTCGAGCCATTGCTATTTAGTGGCACGTGTGTACGCATAATGAGCATGCTCATTACTGGCACGCTTAAAAATCAACTGCCGGTTGATTGAGCATGCTAATGTCATTCACCACGAGAAGGGGTATCTTTTGAGCATGCGTAAACAGGCTTGCTTATGAGCATGCTAATGTCATTCGCGGCTAGTATCAATGCAATCGTCTCAGTCCGCGACAGATGAAACAAATATGGCGATGGGGAGATGACAAAACATTACTTTTCGACACGAATGTCTGTGGAATACTCAGTCACCGCATGTAAAAATAATATAGCAAGAAATAATGTTTATGAAACATTATTAAAAAACATGAATGATTCAAATCTTACAATAAAAATTATAAAAACTAAAATTAAAAATGTGCGGATGGAAACTCGGGAACTATTTTGATTTGTTGGTTCATTTGAATTTTCTATTTCAGTTTGCAAAGTTTCCATTTTGAACTAGAGCGTCTCTATTCTATGACAAGAGCATGCCACTAATAAGCATGTGTGTTTGATTAAACCCAGGAACTGTTTTGATTTAGGTTCACTTGAATTTTCTATTTCAGTTTGAAAAGTTTCAATTTTGAACTAGAGTTCCTCTAGTAAAAGTAAGGTAGTAAAAGTTAAATATCACATCAGCATAAACAAATTAAACAATATGCAAAATGTATTTTAAATTCATTTTATTGTGTGTAATCATATTCAGAATCAAAATACAAAATCGATCTTTGGTTTTAAATTTGCTTTTCTTTATGCCTGTACGTTCAACCCCAGGAGCGAACCATGGGAAAGTCAAAAATGATAAAATTATATATGTAAAAATAACAAGATTATTGCGGCTAAATAGTATTAGAGAAATATCCACTCACAACGGAATGAGAATTTTACATTTCCAACTAAAAGTAAAATGGAATGATCATTCTAAAGGTTTATTGTTAAGGCAATCATCACTTAAGTAAGCGGTGATTAACTAAACAAAGCGCTACAATAAAACACAAAAGATTGTAAGGCGATTTGAAGAATGTGGCAAATTCAAGTCCAATGAGGATTCTGTAATTAAGCCCTTAGTCTCATTGTGTGTATCTTGTTTACTAATGTAATAAAATATTATTACCAGACTGATACTTACTTCATTGACAACTGTGAGCCGAGTCTCTTCAATAATTATAAAGTTTATTTAAAACTATTTCACGTCATACAAGTCAGTCAGTAATGAAGATATTATGACATCAAATGTTCATAAGCAATCAATATATAAACATAATTGTCAGGATGACATTTAAACAACGGGGGTCGTTTAGTAACGAACATACGAGTGTTTATGGTTTCCATAACTTGAGGAGGCCGTCTTCGCTGTACGTGGCCAACAGATTTTGGTGAGGGTGATGAGACAAGCCAATGACTGACTTTTCATGTACCTGAGAAATGTACACAAATATATTAGTAAATGAGATATTAAAAATTGTCCACATAAAAACAAGCATCTTTAATGAACACATTCTTACATTGTATAAATGTACAAAAAGCTTATCAGACTAGGTAAATATATGCTTCAAAATTCAAAAGACCTAAAAAAACATTTCGAGTTATGCGGACCCCGCTAATTCGAAATTCAAAGAAATAAAAAAAATTATCACGATTCAAAAATCGTAAAAAAATATATTTTTGTATATTTCAAAAAATTATCTTAAAAAAGGCAATATTTATTATGCTAATGCAAAAATCATAAAATTTCTATAACAAAAGTACCCGATACTGATATACAATAAAATCTCATTAATTTGAAATTCAGGGAACCCAAAAAAAACATTTCGAATTACGCGGAACCCCGTTAATTCGAAATACAAGGTACAAAAAAAATGGCAATACATTTGTGAAATTCGGCAAAAATTGTAAAACTCGTGAAAAAAGTGATTAATTTAGTGAAAAATGTCTGTATTTTTACATATTTCAAGAAATCATTTTAAAAACTCGATATTTATTATGCTAATACGAAGACCGCGATATTTATATTACTAAAGTACCAGATATTGATATGCGAAAAAATCGAAATGTTTTTTCAATTTCGTCAAATTTAAAAAAAAATCAAATATTGTATTGTATTGATTTATGCCGCAAGGGACTAACAATTATTTTGAAAGATCAAAAATCGCGATTTGATTGCGAAATTCGCCAAATATCGTCAAACTCATGAAAAAAAACATTAATTTTGTGAAAAACGTCTGCATTTTTGCATATTTCAAGAAATGATTTCGAAAATGAAATATTTATTATGCTAATACAAAGACCGCCACATTTCTATTACTAAAGTATCTGAAATTGACATATCTGTTGTTCTCATTTGCGAAAAAAATCAAAATATTTTATTCAATTTCGTTGAATTAAAAAAAAATCAAATTATGTGAACTAAAATATATTGATTTATGGCGAAAGGGGCAAAAATTATTTTGGAGTACGATTACCGGGGTTAATCCACTATGAAATTAGCATTTTGGGACTTGTGGGTATGAAAAAATTCGAATTATGGCGAATTTAGAATTATCGAGGTTCGAATTAACGGGGTTTTACTGTAATAATTGTAATGTGTAGTGTAACTAGCTGTTCTCACTTGTGAAATTTTTTAAAATTATTTCATCACTTATGGTTGGCCGTAATTGAAAAATTATATAGCAATTTTTGAATTTATGAAAGGCTTCTTCAATCATTACTTGATTTAAACTTTAGACTCTGCCTTTTTCCGACTCAGATGAACTCACAGCACAGTTAATAGAAATAAAATAGTGCGTAAATACATGAAATAATACTATAAGTCAGTAATTACTTCTACGGGAAAAAATTAAACATTTTAACAACACAAACAATTATGGCCAATAAGAATCTGTAAAAGGAAGCAAGACTAGCGGTATATAATGGCGTTCTAGTGCCAACCCTGATGTATGGAAGCGAAGCCTTGAATTGGCAAAAGAGGAAGGAAAAAGAAAATTGAATTTTGAAGAAAATGACTAAGAGGTACAGTAACTTGAGAACTTTATAACTTGAACCCCCTCGTTGAGTGCATATGGATATTACTTACGGTGAGTGTTCTCTCCAGCTTTCCTGAGCTAGTGGAGAAGCAGTAGAGCACGAGATCCTCGCCCGCGCAGTAGATGAACTCCCCGCGCGGAGAGAGGCACGCACACATCAGAGCGCCGCCCTCACGTTTACCCGTGGAGAAGGATCTCACAATCTAGCAGCAACAAACAATGACAGTAATAACGTAGTGTTCACCTTTTAAGTAAATATAAAAATAATACAAATATAAAAAATATATAATAAACCTGTGTAGGTCCAAAGATTTAAAAATTTAGGTTGGTATCAAGGGTCATGGATATAAAGGATGATTTAAGAAAGCGTTGGCACAAATAAAACAAAATATCACAAGACAGAAATACAGTTAAAAGATTCAAGTACATATAATAGATTTGTATTAGGGATGGGCGTTGAATGGACGGACTAGTTGAAATCAACCGTTGACGTTTCATCGACGCGTCAATGGTTTACGTTTATCACATTGACTAGTTGAATTCGTAGACGTAGACGACTAAACGAAGAATCCTTCATTCGTAATTCAACGTAGTCCAAAGCAATGAGCGAGAGCAAGACAAAATGTCTCCGTTGATTTTTCTCTCATCTCTCGCTATCGATTTGTAAACGGCTCGACAGGTAACTGCATTTCAACTCTAAAGTACACCACCACAGAGTGCAGATCTGTGTACACGATACTATGACAGACTTGAAATTTGAATGCGCGCGTAGGGTGAGACAGGCTTAATCATAAGCTATTATTTTTTATAGCAAAATTATTTTGTGGTAACATAATTATAATTGATATAAATTAACTTTTTTTCAATAAAACTTTTTTTTATAGCAAAATTATTTTGTGGTGACATAATTATAATTTATATAAATTAACTTTTTTTCAATAAAACTTTTTTTCAATAAAAAAGTGGTGTTTACAAAGTTAATTTATATAAATTATAATTATGTCACCACAAAATAATTTTACTATATTATTTTTTACTTGCACTGTGCGACGTTTCGGTGAATTCCCAATTTTATGCAGTATAAAATAAAACAATTCTGTTTAATTATTTTACACTTTATTTTCTTTTGTATAGATACATCATTGGAAAAAGTATACCTTTGGATAATTTAAATTTATCTCATAGAATTAGGAATTTAATGAAACAACTACAATCGTTTGAAAAAAATATCAGCTTTTATCTACTCAATTATTTTTGAAAGGGCTGCAAAATTTCTAGGTTATCTATGGGTTAACAAACTTTGATATTTTTATTTTATACGATTAAACTATTATTAATTAACAGTCGAAAAGGCCGGCTAGATATTTTTCTAAGATCAATATTTCATTTGATCGATATCGACTTTTTAAATCTACCTGAAAATGGATGGTAAAATTTAATTTTAGCAGTTTTACTTTCCCCGAAACTATATTTCTTTGAACTTATTTAAATTTTAAAAAGTAACGTAATAAAAATAGCTAACGGTCGAGCCGTCGAGCAGCGTCGAGCCGTAGACACATCGTCCCGTAGAACGTCCGCATAATGAAGTTGACGAATTCTACTATAGTTGACGAATTCAACTAGTTGATCGACTCGTCGATGGACGGAAATGGACGGTCTCATTTCGTCGACGATAAATAGTCGACGACCCATCACTAATTTGTATAAATTTAGATTGCTGTTAAAAGATTCAAGTACATATAATAGATTTGTGTAAATTTAGATTGTAGTTAAAAAGATTCAAGTTCAAATAATAGATTTGTGTAAATTTAGATTGCAGTTAAAAAGATTCAAGTACATCTTATAGATTTGTGTAAATTAAAAAGTGTGTAAATTAAAAAGAGAAGTGTAAGCAGTAAGAAGAAAAAGAAAAATTTATTATTCATTACCATTTAATTAAGATGTAAAGAATTGTATCAATTTAGTCCTATAACAATTATACTATCAGCAAAAATATTGACCGCCTCCGCACGTTCATTCACTAATGAGTGTAGTCTGGGGATTACAGGGTTTGCTAATGCATTAGTTCCGACATTTACACTATAACAGAATAATGTACTGTGTCTTGATGACCTCGATGGTGCATATAAGTCGATCATGTCGTGATCATTAATGTAATATTCTTCAAACATAACTTTTAGTGAAGGGAAAAATTTAATTTCAGAATGAAGACTTCAGCACGCATACGTTCAACAATTTGAAGACTTCAAAGTGTGCGTTTCATTTGTATTAGATACCGAAACATTGAAGTAGAAGTTAGCTACTTGCAGTACTACAAAATTGTGCATGCGGCTAAAAATTGTCATCTACTTCAATGAACTACATGAAGTAATACGTCAAAACTGCCGCCACGATCTAAGGATGGCAATTTTTAAGCCACCACAAAATTTTAACGGGGGAGGGGGGTGCTTTCATTTCAAACAATCTGCCTTTTTATCCACATCAAATCGTCCAAAAAGATTTCAAAAAGTCATTTTATCTACATCAAATCTGCTGAAAATTTTCATTATATCAAAATTTATACGTGTTTGAAGTTTGATGTGTACACTTCGATTAAAAAGGTGTGAAGTGTGCACTTCAGTACATAACAAAAGAAATGCGGGATAAAATTTAAAATGATGAATGTAATTGATAGTCTATAGTAGCGCAAGCCTCACCTGACCCTGCATGTTCATGATGACGATGGTGTTGCTCCTGTTGCAGACCACAAAGTGATCGGGATTCTTGGGCACCAGGTGGAGGGAGTTGACCGCCAGATCCGCAGCACCCAGAGGCCGGAAGGTGTTGGTGCACTCGGTGGACTTCACGGACCACACTTTCACAGTACCGTCGGACGAGGCACTAGAAATGTAAATAATTAATAGGTGGAGAAAATGGAATTTAATGGACCTGGGGCCAAGACGCATCCGTGCAACGGAGCGCAACTGTCCCCAGGGGCCACGGACGCATATATCTGATGGGCACGTAATTAATTATTTCTCGACGGCCGCGTATCGAATTTGAAAAACGTGATTTTTCCCAGTAGAGAAATCCCGTGGTGACCTGTCGTTCCATTTTCAACTCAAAAACATCGCCGATTATAGCTTAAATCAACAATCAAAATAGAAGTTTTTCTGCCGTCAAAATCGTATAGGAAAGTTGTAGATGGCGCCCGAACGCGTGTTGTACAATCGAAATTCAAATATTCCATCATTCAAGGTTATATTCCGTCATTCAAGGTTATGCGCAAAGTGCGCGGGAATACGATTTTTTTTCTTTCGATTTTCGATTTATTTGTACACGTATACACAAATATATACGATACTTTTTACAATATTTGTCGTTTTTTGTTGGTTTATGGTTCAATTGAATACTAACAGTGATTTATAAACAAAAATACACGCAATTATGTTGCGTTTATTTGAAATACGTGTGTGTGTGTGAAAGTGTTCATTGTTGTTATGTGTTATGAGTGCGATGTTCCGTTGTATGACATGCCGTGCAACAAAATATACCACACAGAAGAAGATTATTAGGTAGGCATCAATAATAATAGCAGTTTTGTCTCTAATAAACAAATAAAGATAAATTATTATTTTTCATATAATGTTGTGCTGGCAACATTATCAGAATTAAAAAAAAAATTTTTTTTTTACTTAAACAATAAAAAAATCATTGCATTTTAACACTTACGATAAAATGTGTGTGTGTTTTTTTAATATACGCATGGTTTCATGTTTTTTTCGTAAAAAGAAAAATCACAAAAGATTCAGACAATCTTTGGCCTTGCCTATATGTTGATTGGAATTTTGATGGCAGAAAACAGGTTAAAATATATGAATTAAAAATATTTTTTTTTAGATCATGGAAAAATAATTAACACGTCAAATATGACTGGAAGAGCTTAGAATTATGAGAACTAAGAACTGTGTTAAACTACACTAATCGTAATTTTGAAATATAATAGTTTACCTTAGCAAATTGTGGCCATCGGAAGTGAAGACAACTTCGTTAACAAAGGACGTGTGACCCCTGAATTCCTTCAAAGTCTTTCCTGATTTGAGTCCGTGAATTCTGCAATCCATACAACAATGCGGCATAAAAACATTGTTTAATGATTCATGTACTGCGTTCAGCTATTAACGGTGGAAGCAACGTACCTGATGGAATGATCGAAAGAAGCGGACAAGACCTGCGAGTTGTCCCGGCTGAACTGCAGACAGGTGACCCCCTTCACGTGGGCCTTCTCGAACTTGCGCTGACATTGGCCTGTGGCCACCTTCCAAATCTACAAAATAACATTAATTGTATGTACATTCACAGCAGATCAGGAGCAGTTATAAATTCATGGAGGATTTTTACACAATTCAATAATTTACTTCAAGACACAAAAATAAAACTTATGATACGCTTTTGAAACCATAACATTGTGAATTTAAAGCATTTTGAATTGTAAAAACATATGTGTTATGAAAATGTGACATATTTTTGACAATTATCTCAAAAATATTCTTAGATTTTCACAGCTGTTCAGAATCTTCTGGTTTTAGTTTTCTGGGATATTTTGCCGCATTTCAACAACCTTTCTGGGCGACGTTCCGAATCCCATTGCAGGTTTGTTTGTTGGTGTAGTGGTCATGACGCCCGCCTAGTGATCTGGCGACACCAGAAAGTCAGTACTATTTTCACAGCACAGGCGCTTAGTTTGAAAATAGTAAGAATATTGATGTGACACATATTCCATGTTCGCATCTCTATTTAAAAAAAAAATTCCACTAGTCGCCGCTTCGCTAGTATTATTTCTGTCGCCGAACTGTTACAATAAACTGTTCTTATGGCAGTCATGTCGCCCTCTGTAAAGGGAATGTCTTTTTGCGAACGTTTGGGTATGATCGACTGACTTTTAAACATTTCTAGTAATTTACAATTTATTGTTGAACATCCGAAGTGCAGGGAAATTCTCGATTGTGTATACTGCCTCTGTGGTATATATTATAAAATGATTGTATATATGTAAAAGAATTATATTTTCTTCTTCTGAAGTCTCAATAGTATGTATTATTATGACAATAATCTATAAAACTAATCGATTTTATATTTATAATAAACTAGTGGTCCATACTACTTAAATTCTTATCTTAATTTTGTATGTGTATTTTCTTTTCTTTTCTTTTCTCTTAGATTTAGGTATTTCTATGATTTACTTTAAATTCTTATCTTGATTTTGTATGTATATTTTCTATTTTTTTTTATTTTCTTTTAGATTTAGATTCTTTAATTGTCATTTTTTATTACTACATAAATACCATATGAGAATAACTGCCACAGAACAGGTTTTTACCTAGTGTGGCAGTTATTAGTATCTTGTATTAACTAATGTAAATGTAAATAAAAAATAAATACATAAATAAATAAATAAATACTCAGCGTTGTCCGGATTACAGATTTAGTTAAAAAAAGTGTGTTAGTGGAAAGTGAAATTGTTTAGCAGGAAAATGTCAACCAATGTTACCTGCCGGGTCCCAAAAAATAAGTACGCAAAATTTGGTTCAGATTGGTCAAATGGTGTAGATTTGTATAGGACAGACAGACATTGAGCTTTATAGATATAAATAATTATTACTATGTAACATCATATGCTGACGCTTACGTTTTGCATGACATCAATAAGATTCAGTATTAGTTTTAAGAATTTTCAAAACAGATTATGAATATAGAAATACTATGCACTTTGTATAGCTGAAATCATCTTAATCAAAGAATAATATGAATTATATTTTTAAGATTTATTTTACAATTTCCAACTTTGGTAAATGAGGCACAAAATTACATACATAAAATATTAATACCTTAATTTTCCCATCGTGAGACCCGCTGGCCAACAGATCAGAGTCCCGACTGAAGGCGATGCTGAGCACCGCCATTTCCATCATCATGAAGCTATCTTGGGCCTGGTACTTAAGATCTTTCCGGATCTTTCCGGTTGTGAAGTTCCAAACTTCTATGAATCCGTCCACAGAGCCTGTTACCAGGTACTGACCGTCAGGGGAGAACCTTTAACATGATGATATGCAAACATTCAATTCCTAAGAATAATTGCTATGATAAAATAGCACTTGATGACATCACAGGCATGCAACAAAAATTGCATTTGTTGTGCATTGTTGAATAAAGAAAATGAATGAAACAGTAAAACCCCGTTAATTCGAACCTTGATAATTCGAAATTTATAAAACTCACAAGTCCCAAAACGTTATTTTCATGATAATTCGTTAATTCGTATTTCAAAATTATTTTTAGCTCCTTGTGCTGTAGAGCAATAAATTTTAGTTCACATAATTCGAAATAATGTTTTGATTTTTTCGCAAGTGGGAACAACAAATATGCCAATATTGGGTACTTTAGGAATGGAAATGTCGCGATCTTTGTTTTACCATAACAAATATACAGCCGTATTCTGAAAATAGCTATATTACTATTCTGTATCTTGACATATAAAATAAATTTTTGAAAAAAAATAAAAAAATAGTAATATTGCTATTTCTGTATCTTGACATATAAAATAAATAATTATTAAATTACATGTAAAACATATATATAACATTGTAATGCTGACAATTTTGACATTTTTTTTTTGATTTGAAATGAATGAATTCAATCAGAAAGCTCTAAAACATAAACAAACATAAAGTTATTCACAATTTGTGAATAATTGAACTTTTTTTATTTTTATTTTTTATTATATTCTTGAACACAGCCTTGTCAGTAGGCTGCATCACTATGAGTTATTTCAGAAATTGTCTCTATATTAAGTCATCAGTGTAGGAGAGGATATGGTTCCAGAATGATTCAATAAATGATTAATATGTAAACAAACTTCGCATTAAGCTTAGACTATGATGTTCTCTGCATATAATTGTTTGTGTGAAAGCACTAAATTGAATAATGGAATAATTCATCTCCGGATTTTTAGTTTACGCTGTTAATAGTTTATTAATATTAAAATAAGTGTCGGTTAATAATTGCAATGTTACATTAGTTTGAATGGCATACAAAAGAGCTACATAAGTGATTTATGAAGGTAATATTCCAAATCAACTGATATATAATATAAAAGGAAATGCTGATTGTTGTACATATGTACCTCGCACACTCCACGTGAGACTTCTGTCCGAACTTGATAACCTTGGACTGCTGCGTGGGATACATCTCGTCTTCCTGGTCCCTGATGGCCGCTTTGCCTCGGAACAAATCAATCGTGGTACCTGGACACATTTACATTGCGTTGGTAATGCAAAGAACATTTAATATTCAATATTAAGGGTGGAACTAAATTAGATATTGTATGAGCTTTTTCTAGAAGATTCCTTACAATGTGCCACCTTCTTTGTCTAGTTACACTATGTTTCGTAGATATAAATTAAGTTAAGTAATACGTATACTTTAACATTGTTATTTACTTTATTATGTTCTACTCACTACTGTTACAATTGATGTCTTTTATTTTAACATGTTTATGTTATTATTATGTACTACTTCAAAATTATTTCTATATGAGATATGTTAGGATATAAGTTAATATGTTCATTATAAACTATTTACACTCTCATATATTTATATACATCATTTTCTTATGTCTGTTAATATTTCCAAATAAATAAGTAAATAAATAAATCATTGCAGGGTCCATCATCAGAGACACATCCGCCCTGAAATGTCGGCCAGAAAGATTATTTATATAAACGGCGGATCATATTCCAGAAAACTAAATATCAGGGTAGAGTGGTGTTGGCGCAGGGTTATTGTTTTGTCAAATGAATGCATGAATATACTACATTAAAAATTATCATTCTGAGGGGGGTGGAAGAAATTGTGACCGTAGTTATGACAGGATCCTAAAACTTGCCGACGACGTAAGCACCGTTGCTTTCACCTCTTCCCTACTTCGCGCGGCAGGCCCGGATTTGGGGACTCTCTGGTCCCTTTGCTGCGAGACCATGGAGGCTAATTATCAGACATTATTTCTACAGGGACCGTTTTAATTCACATGTGATTATTTAGTGCCAACTGAATAAAAAAAAAAAGAGATATTTCTAACCAGGTGGCAACAGTCCCTGGTGCTGCTGCCATTTGAGCGCCTGCCCCAGGAGGGCCAGCAGCCTGGAAGAAGGTACCACGGAGACCTCCCCGGCCAAAGCTGCGGCAATAGCAGCTCTGCGACGCTCCTTGGTAGCCCCTTCAGGGTACGCTTCTCTCGGATCCCAGTATGATCGGGCCAGCAGGTTTTCTGAAATTTTTGATCACTTTTTAGTTCAAAGATATACAAAAAGTATGAATAGAGATGGTGATAAATCGAGTTATTTGAAAGAGGTAGATTGCCGGTATTTCTATATTTTTAGTTCCAAAAAGTCCGGCAAATTACTGCTTTTGCTTGACTACCGCTAGTATTTATGACGTTGCGTACAGTCGGTCTTTGTTGGGTTGACGAGAGAGCTCTAGGCTCCAAGCAACAGCGTGCAGTGCATACAAACAAAAAAAAACATTAAAGATTCTGAGAAAAAAATATTAATTAAATAATTACAAATTTTGAGCTAATTACTTTTACAGCAGTGTAAAGATTTCATCTAAGTTATTGTTTAAAATTAAAAATAATATCATGACTACGATTCGACGATGTAGTCACCATACTATGATGTACTCTCAAAAAAAATAGAAAGGGTGCAAAATAAATTTTTAAAACTGTCAATTATAAATTACATATTCCAAGAGAACAATTAATTTATGATTCCCTGTTAAATTTAATGAGTTTATTAAAGTTAAATAAAAGAAGAACCATTTCAGATTTAATATGCCTTTTCTGCGTAATTATTTTAACAGCTCTGACCTAATACAATTAATAAACATTCATGTACCTGCTAGGAATACCAGAACAGTACATCCGTACTACACTAATAATACTGCAACCAAAGCACAAAGGAACTCGCCAATATCTAGAATACAACGTCTAGGCAATGAATACGCCGAAATAGACATTTGGAGTGCTACCTTGCATAGTTACAAAAAGGTCCTAACCAGCATTTTTGTTAATAGCAGGGTTAATGCAGAAATATAACATATACGAGCATAAATATATATATATGTATATATATATTGGGTCGATAGAATAGAAGCAACATCAAGTACAAAGCGCATCACAAGGAGCCAAACAAACGCCATTAAGGCCAGCAACGGCCGGGAACACCCAATATTTAATACAAATTCCCGAAAATCATTAAGGCCAATAATGACCACAGTACCCAAATTTAGACTTTGACTTACCAGACCTCACTTGGTAATAAGCTTCCGATACGAACGGACGTGTTCGCACTGCCCCTCGTGACGGAAATTTATTAACAAGCAACCTGAAGATGCCTGTTGTGATTCAGGCGAAACGTCGGTTAACGAATGGTCCTTCTGAGGACCCGATTTTGACGCGGGTTACCCCCAAAGAAATGAATACTAACATGTATATATATAGATATATAATATATATATATATATATATATATATATATCTTGTTAACTCGTCTTTTAATATGATTATTATTTCTAAAAAATATTTTTACTGTATATTGTTCTCATTGAATTAATATTTATTCTTCTATAATTTATTATATTGCCTATTGGATCGCCTATTGTTTAAATTACTATATATATATTTCTAATTTCATCGAATTACTGTTATTGTTTTATTGTCTCCTTTAATTCTACATTTATATTCAATGATATAATAAACTGTAGATACGTTACAAGTGTGAAATCTTGGCAACTCAAAAGTAAGGTAATTGCCTTCTTTGAATTCATTATCAAACGGACCTTCTTTGTGATCGGGCGCGACGCTACGCAGAAAAAGGAACAGAGTATCGTACACTATTGTAAGAATTAGTATGTTATTTTAGTCACCGTGACTTCAAATTACCCGATTCTTCTGTCTACAAGCAGAGCATTTGTGTGCCGTGATTTGTTGTCTCTTTCGAAATAATCCAAGACTATGGTTCCGTTGTTCATACAATGAAAATAAGTATTTCACTATATAATTTAATGTCCTGTTAATTTAATCTAACTAAAATAATCGTAATCTAAATTAAACAAACCAAACCTAATAACCTAACCTAACCAAACCTAATTACCTAACCTAACCTCATATATTGCCTATGAAATGTCAAAATATGCAGCGCATTTTTCGAAACTTTGAAGTGTAATATCTTATTTAATACTTACTTTTTAAATGTAAATTATCTTTCATTTTGTTATTAGCACATTCAATAATAAAGTGAAATAATCATTTTTGTTGTACATGTATACGCAATGGGACCATTATCTTGGATTTAGCCTCTCTTTCAATGCATGGCTGGTATGGGAATAACGTGTCTATATTATAATACGTCAATGTTTATATTTCTTTCCTATATATTATTTATATTTTTATCAACTTTGCACAAATTATAAAGTAAAAGGCTTTAGAGCCGTATATACATATATGTAAATAAATAAATGATACCCAAGTGAATGTATCTCTCGGCTTCCTGCTGTTTCAGCATGATCATGGGATCCGTCTGTCGGAGCAGAGACCTCGCCGCGCCGAGCTCTCGCAGCTCAATCAACTCCAGCACAACCTGCTCGTACAAGTCAATCAGCTTCTTATCCGGCAGTTTTAACGACTGGATTGCCTTCAAAACTGTGTCCCAGTGACCATTGTTAATGTCCGCGCAGAACCCGTCCACACTGTCGACAGTATTCAAAGAGACGCCAGTTTCCTCCTGAAAAAGGCATTTTGAGGTTATGTTTGGCTTAATTTGATACCGCAATCAAAAGAAGCGAGACTTACTTGTAATGTTTGAAGGGTTTTTGTCAGATTGGATTCTTTGAGGTATTGTTGGATGAGACGTATAACGCTGTGGAAAACATACAATATGGTTAGGAAAATGAAACCAAGTTTTATCACAACTTACTATATATTTTATAACAACTTACTCAGCCGATTCAATTTCGATAGCCATGCTATTATATTGTAATAAAACAAGCTAAATTAATGAAATATATTAAAAAAGAGAAAAGCCGCGAACGGAATCAACCCCGTAAACATGACATGAAGACATAAATCACACATAAATATGAAGTATGAAGCATAGAAATTCAACCAAACATCACAGGATATCCATAGACAAAGACATATCTGTTTCACCGGTTTATAGGTGCTATGATAAATAACCAGAACAATGCCGAAAAAGTACTTGTTCAAGGCAGTTCATTTCGAGTCCCACCAAGTCCCGCGATTTTCACAAACAACGTGTACCTAAGCATAATCTATTTTCTGTATCGAAAGCATAAATTTGTTTTGGATACAAAGTCTTTTAAAGTTAGATTTGCAGACAGTTTTTTGCGATTGTTTTCACATTGTGTTTTGATTCTTACCAGAAGTAATTAATTTGGCAATAAGAAATAGAAAATTGGATAAGAAATTAAGGAAATGAATAATGGAAGGAAGATATGATGAAAAATATTAAACAGATTAAAAATCTAGATATTCAAAGCCATAGGCGTATATAAATATAGACTAGTCATTAAAAAATAAACCTTAGATATTTAGTTTCTGCTGTCTTCTATTACGTACTAAATGTATCAGTCAGAAAGAGATAGAAATTAATTAAATTAAATATGTCACCACAAAGTTATAAAGTGTTTACCCAAGAAGATAGAAATTATTTTCATAACCATGTATAAGAAAGGACAATAAAACGTAACTTGACACACGAATGCATATGAAGTTGTAGCGAATGCTTTTGCTTTTTGCCTTAACAATTAAAAAAAAAATCAAACTTAAAATATGCCTATTTGTTGTGTTAGACGTTGTAGTGCTTCATCACATAATAAAGAAGAGGATATAACCTTTCAAATGTAAGTTTAATTTAATAATTTGTGCAGAAATTCAACCCATCTTCGGAGTACGGAGATTTCAGTATTTTCTCCGTTAGTAGTCAATGGTATTTTTTCTTTCTTTAATTTACATTAAATTAAATTTTGTAAAACACACAAGTTGAGTTATTTTGTCACAACTATAGTTTCGAGAGGAGTAGTTCCCTCTGTGTCACAAGAGGTGTAATTAATAACAGTGCGTAATTACACCTGTTGATTAGAGGGATTGCTATAGAAGAGACAGAATGGCATCGTGTGTGTCTTTTACAAAGTTTAATTGAAGCTGGTTGTGGCATACCTAATATATAGAATAAAGAAAAGATTGCCTAGCTGATTTGGCCATGTGGAACGGATGAGAGTGGAAAGAATGGAAAAGGAAATTTTTGAAGCGAGTGTTGAAGGATTCAGAAAGAGAGGGCGTCCGTGGAAGACCTGGCATGGCCAGATAAATAAAATATTGGAGGATGGCTCTGTTAGAAGCTTCAACGATTGAATTGTATGAAAGTGGACGAAGCAAAAGTGGTGTGCTAGTACAGAAGAATGTGGCGTTCTATGTTCTCTGTCTACCCCTTTGGTAAACGGGAGTTAGTTAATTAAAATAATCATGCTGCACAACAAAGTACCATATCAATAAATAATATTAAAAAAATATTTTATTTTTCATTTCCATTCCATGACTTTCAAATAAGAGTCAATATTTAGATGATTTAAAGGATAAGGTAGTATTGTTATTTTGTCCTTAAATCATCTATGTATTCACTCTGAATTCGGGCCTCAGTTTGTATGGAATCGAAATCAAGATCCATAGCTAATATCATAGTTTTATTATGGTATACGCCTACTATTTTTTGTTAATTATTTGCGAATTTTCACGTTAGTGATTTTACGCCACGCATAGGTACATGCTCGTATCACTCAACATTATTCATAAACATAAACAATTTTTGTTGTCACAAATATCGTATTAAATATTACTAGAACAATATTAAAAAATAAATCAATTACTACCAATTTGTTTTATAAAAATAATTTTTAGCCCAAATTTCTGGTAGCGGCCCTGGCCAGGAGGTACTAACATTGGTACGGGATACACGCGAATGGCGGCACCAATCAGAGACAACCGAGACATTCAATCAGAAAATTATCGCCCTGCAAACTAAAAATGTAGGATTCTAGAAAACTAGTTAATAAGTAAAGATACTGCTCTTGTTATCTCCCACAAGGATGTAAGATGGGTGGAAAATTGTATGCAAGAAGATTATAATGCTTTACTTAAATGGTCTCATGATATGGGTTTAATTATTAATGCAAAAAAACTAAAGTCATGCATGTAAGGTCACCTCATATAACTGTGACTAATCAAATAAATATTATTTCCCATAATTTTGATTGCTTGCATTCCGGAATTAATGCATCGTGTAATTGTGAAAAAATTGAATTAGTTAATGAATACGTATATCTTGGTATTACCATAGATACATTTTTCAAATGGGATATTCAGGTAAATAAGGTATGTAAGAGGTTGAGAACTGTATTGGGATGTATGCACAAGATTAAATACTATGTTCCGATACAGACTATGAAAACTATATATCAATCTTTAGCGGAATCGGTAATAAGGTATGGAATAACTAGCTGGGGTCTAACTTGCAAAACTAATATTAGAAAAATTCAAAATATTCAAAATTCGGCTATAAAATTAATAAATAAAGAAAGTGCTACTAAAGATATACAGGAACTCTTCAAGAAACAAGGCTCTATGCCAATTAATGCTATCTTGTGGTACAAACTAATTACACGATATCATGAAGATGGGACATATAAGCATAGATTGATTCATAAACATAGTACCAGATTTACGGTTAAAGAAGGACTACGAATACCGAAGGTCATAAATAAATATGGACAAAGAACATTAAAATATGTCATACCAAAAATATTAAATAAAATCCCATGTCGTGTCAAAATGGATATTAATAAAAAAGGGCAAAATACAGAATTAATGAATATGTTATTAAATAAAAGAGACTTATTTTGATTTTGGTAATATTTGTATTTTTTCTTGTATTGTTGATTTGTATTTGAGTTTATAAGATCTATTGTAATTAATTAATATTAATGTATTTCTGGTAAATACAATTTATTTATATATATGTATTGATGCACCTACAGACAAATACCTATCAATGTGATGTTTTGTGGGTCTGAGATGTAAAAAAAAAAAAAAAAATTAATAAATAAAAAAAAGCACGATGGAACACCCATATATGTAATACTCCTATATTGCTAGCAGAGTCTGGAAATAGGTGAAATCTAGTGTAGTCAGTGCAGAAATATATGTTTGTCTTACAGTCTTATGCGCATGTCCGAGAATTAGCGCCAATTTATATCCAATCAGCGCCGCCACATGGGTAATGAGAGTCACGACGCTTGCGCACAACAGGTCAAGTGACAGCAATGAGATGAAAGTAGCATTTTCTGCCCCGCTTAGTCCGTGACACCTCCACTTATGGGCATTAGCAATGTTCCCCACGGAAACAATTAAATAGCAGGTGCGGTCCGCTGAGTTCGCTTCCGAAGCCGCCGATGTACACGCAGGCCGGGAGTGTAGAGCGCAGAAAATTCTTCAAATCCAGAATCCGTGCCAAGTCGTCGCCTCAGGTGGTAAAACAAGTCCAATAAATCCAAAATCGTAGCCAAGTCCAAATGCAGAAGTCAGTAGAAAATCCAGAGTCCAAATCCAAAGAAGAAAAGCAGGGGTCAAGCAGGGTGTGAAGTAAAACGCAGAATAAAATGTTCCAGTAGGCGTACTCGGCAGAGGCTCCCAGCAGAATGAGGCTCTCGCCCGCCCGGCGCAGTATTTATACAGTGCGGAAAGCTTCCCCCTGACTCGCGCCGCCGACCAATCAGCGCGCTTGACTCTCCGGGCGCTTCGAGCGCAAAATAACGGCCTCCCGTGCCGATTCGCGGATTAAAATATTTTAATCGATAGCAAATTAAACGCCACCCCCCCCGGGGATTTTAACACATCATCTATACCAATCTATGTCTTGCCCATAGGATGATGTCGTTTACTGGAACCGCAAGAGTGAATTTACCTAGTTATTCAACAAAATATGCCGATTTACCGCGGCATTTTCAAGAATTAATTTACATTTAATTCGGTTAAAAATAGTAAACATGATTTTACGTTTATTTTACTAAGTTATACCATTAGATAGATCTCAACCAAGCGCATCCTTTGGTAATATTTTTAAGTATGTCGGATAGATATTAATTGCGTAATAGGCAGACAAAGTATGTCACCACAAATAAAACGCACTAGCTAACTTTCAGACACGCAAAAACATATCACTCCCAAAGATGTTCACATGAGGAATACAATAAAAAATGTTTCAGCTCGCTAGGACGTCTGTAACGTCCGTAATCAGAGTTCAAAAATATTCGCTGGCGGCCCCACTCCAGCCGCACGGCGCCATCGTGGCGCCGGGTTTTTTTCCATTACCCGCGCGGGCTGCGTACAGGCGGCGCGGTCAGGCGAGTTTATCAGGGCCCACGCGAGATATTTTACTCTCAATTAAATATTTTTTATTTTAATTTCTACTTTACAATACCACACAAAGGACTCATTTGGCACATTTAAATACTTATGTATTTTTACTTCCTCGCCTCTTCGAGGCAGGACATTTACATAAATTCCATCAAAATAGCGGCCATTCTATGATAGTCCGCGGCGCTCCGCGCGATTTAAAAATGATTTTATTCCCATCGCGCGAGCTTTCCCTGTATATCAAGACCACGAAACATCAATTTTATTCAATATTACATTTACAAATGTCTTATCTAATTCTTAAATATTTCATTCTTAAGATATTTCATTAAATATTTCATCAAACTTAAATATTTCATTTTCTTAAGTATTTCAAATATTTCAACACTTTACAAGATAAGACCAAAAATGCAATTTCTTCGTGGAACTTTTCCAACGCCCTCCGTCGGAGATGTCAACACATCGCGTCGGTGCAGTATCCTCTCAGCTAGGATCGCAACGCCGGCTCGCTGCCCGCGCCGACTATCCGCTTGGAGGCGAGGTGGGTCCCGCGTACGGCATTCGCCCATACAACGGACCTGGGCCCCCGAAAGGGCCAACATTCTCGACTTCAGACGGGTCATCATCATCCCGTCGTCATATCAGACGGGTCATCATCATCATCATCCCGTCGTCATAATTCTACCTGTCCGATACAAGCAATACAGGAGTATTTCATATATGGGAACACCTATAAATAGATATGGATATTATTTGTTGTATTATGTACATAGAATAAAAATAGGGTCGCTCAGGTGATTTGGGCATGTTGAGCGAATGAATGAGGAAAGAATGGTAAGAAAGATATATAATGCAAGCGTTGACGGCGCCAGAAAGAGAGGGCGACCACGGAAGACGTGGCATGACCAGATTAACCAGATGGACTGGAAGATGGTCCTGTTTGAAGCCTCAACAACCGTCGAGCTTGCATGCGAAGATGTATGAATGTAGATGAAGCGAAAGTTGAATGTCAGGACAGAAGATTATGGCGCTCTATCCTCTCTGCCTACCCCCACGGGGAAACGGCGTGATGGTAAGTTAGTTAGTTAGTTAGATATTATGTCGTCGCTGTATATATAATTAAACCTATGTGTTGTTTTAGTACATTCTGAGATAAACGAATGAAACTATTTTAAAAAAATAATTGCACAATTGACTTATAAAAAATATTTTAAATAATTACTAGGCAGACTTTCCAGATGAACGGCAATGTTTATTTATATGTAAATTGACAAATTAATTCATTCATATCAGAATGTACTAAACGGCACATTGGATTTATTATATATTCAGCGACGATGTGTTAAATTTTTGTGGCGAATGAGATACGTAGGTAACTGCAATCTTTTCGATACAGTTTTTTTTACAGGTACTTAGGTAGGTAGGTACTGGTTATTCGCAACAGCGACATTACTACTAAGTACCTATCTGTATATCAATTAATTATAATATATCCGGATAGTGTCGACTTGTGCCGTTTTCGTATACTTATCTTAACTTAAAGGATGTGGCCGACACTATTAAAAATCTAAGTAATACCCATTCTCTTGGGCCAGATCTCATTCCAACATTCTTCTTAAAAGGCTGTGTGGAACTGATAAAAAAACCGCTATGTTTTTCGTTTAATCTTTCTGTAAATACAGGGGTCTTCCCGGAAACATGGAAGACGTCAAAAGTTACTCACATACACAAGAGTGGTTCTAGGTTATCCGCAGAAAATTATAGACCTGTAGCTGTTCTCTCTGCACCAGCTAAGGTATTTGAAATCATAATAAGTAAAACCGTCGCTTCCCGAGTAGAGCAGTTTATAATTGATGAACAACATGGATTCAGGAAGGGCCGCTTGGTTGAGACCAATCTGATGATTTTCACAAATTATGTCACGGAAGCTCTGGACGCGGGACATCAGGTAGACTGTTCATATAATGACTTCGCCAAAGCCTTTGATACAGTCAACCATGATGTCTTATTGAAAAGGTTGTATGAGATTGGTTTCTCGGATGGTATGCTAAAATTTATGGCGAGCTACCTCCAAAATAGGAACCAATACGTCTCCTACGGCCTATTCGCGTCAGAGTGCTTCTATACCTTCTCGGGTGTCCCGCAAGGATCTAACCTGGGTCCATTGTTGTTCTCGATTTTTATCAATAATATAAAAAATGTAATTTTAAACTCGCGCTTTCTGTTATTTGCGGATGACTTAAAGCTTTTCTTAAAGGTGTCAACTTTGGACGATTTTCATCTTCTCCAAACAGATATATCAAATATATGTGAATGGGGAAGACGAAATAAACTTTTGTTTAATGTTTCCAAGTGTTCGGTTACATCCTTCACTAGGGCCCAAAAAACTCTATTTTTTCGCTACAAAATGAACAACCAAAATCTGACAAGAACATCGAATGTTAAAGATCTAGGTGTTAGATTTGTAAGCAACCTGACATTTCACGATCACATAGAGACGATCAGTGGTAATGCTCTGAGAATGTTAGGATTTGTTCTGCGTACTGCCAGGGTTTTCGAGAATACCCGCGTACTGAGAACTCTTTACAACTCCTTGGTGCGGAGTAGACTCGAGAGTGGCTCGATGATCTGGGGGCCACATGATAGCAAGTACTCTCTTATGGTGGAGAAAGTCCAAAAGAAGTTTCTGAGATATCTCTACATGAGAGAGTACGGGCATTATCCTTGGCTTTACCCAACCGAGTTTCTCCAGGGTATGCTTGGCTACAATAGTTTAGAGACTAGAAGGAATGTGTATTTGATTACACACTTTTATCGATTGTTGCGCGGTATGATCGACAATACTGAAATTATGCAGAGCATTGGTTTGTATGTTCCTGATAATTACCTTAGACATCGTCAGCATATATTGTTTCACATTCCAATATACAGGACCAACCTGCCGATGGTTATGCCTGTTGGAAAAGCTACAGCTATGCTGAACAAGATCGCTTTGGATATTGATTTATTCCATGTGTCTGAGGGGGTTTTCCGAAGCAGGATTCTCCTACACCTTTGACCAGATTGTACAGGTCACTTTTAATTGTTTAATATTAAATTATTATTTTAATATACAATATGTATATGTGTGTGTATATATGGTCCATTTATATATCTATATTATATCTATATATTATAGATCTATAATAATATAATGTGTGTCTCTGTTATGTGTGTCTCGGTATGTATATGTGTATATGTATATTTTTAGATTTAAATTCATAATATGTAGGCATTGAACATAAAGTTTGTGATGTACGTATTATGTAATAAATAAAAATTGAATTGAATTGAAAAAAAATCTCGTCATCATATTGAAATCTTATTTCGAAAAGGACAAGGAACACGCCGGGCCTTTGCGGCGGCGGCGCAGAGATGGCGGCATGTTTATTTTTTAAAGAAAATGAATCAATATTGAAACATTTCCCCCGAAACTGGGGCAGCAGAAGAACTGGCGCTGGGCAGAACATTTGGCACACATTCACAAACATGTGCGGAGGAAGAGTTTCGTTTAGACAAACATTCCGAGATTCAAATGCGAAGAGCGAAATATCTAAATCCTGTTTGAGTACTTTATCGATGCGACTGCCATTCAGTTGAAATAGTGCCTGCTCACGATTCGCTATTGAAGCAGTTTAGGAGAGTGTAATAATACATAATGTTGAGGATAAAACACTGCACAGAGCCTGTAAGCATGCTCCTCAGTTTAAAGGTACTGATATAGACGTATCACTATAACTTGGCGTGAGAGGGAGGGCGTCCCTGTCGCGTAACAGAAGTTGTCAGGGTGTAAATTTATTCCACAATACATAATGTACAGAATGTCCGGTGACCGACGTTGTAGCCTTTAACAGAAATTTGGTCGGGCAGCACTGAAGAAACCAAGCCGTAATGGTGGCCGTTCTATCTGTCAAACTGTCAGACGGTAATATTGGTCCATTATTTGCTTTTTCAGCTTCGCAAAACTTTAATACTTCATTGGCAATTGTTCTTGCACCGTCCCGGACTGTTTAGGATGTTTTGGACATAATAATTCAGTGTATATTGGTAATCAAGATGTCACAGCACCCGAGCAAATACAAAATTGTACTGAATGACTGGGCGAGGGGTTACCGCCGGGTGCGGGCGGGGGAGGGTTATAGTTCAAAATTCGCCGCACGCCAAGTTACGTTGGGCAAGCAATACGCATGCTCATTAGTGGCACGTGAGCATGCGTATCAGAGTATTGAGCTTCTTGAGCCATTGCTATTTAGTAGCATGTGTGTACGCACATTAGTGATGGGTCCGCTCTCCACTCGCTACTACAGTGTAGTCCTACATTACATTGAACTGTACACTTCACACCCCTTTTGAAGTGTAGTGCACACTGCAAACTACACACACTTCAAAGTTATCGAAAGTTCGAGTACATACTTCAAATAGTACATTTTTTATGTGACAGTTTTGGGAAGTAGATGTAGATAAATAAAGAAATTTTTGGAAATTGAAACAACCACCCCATGGTTCGAAAAATTTTGGGACCGAATGAAGAAATCTCTGGAAACTGAAACAATCCCCCCCCCCACCCCATGTTTTGAAAAATTTTTAGTAGTACACTTCACTTTTCAAGAAGCACTTCTTGCAGGTCATTACAATTTTGTAGTAGGTACTACAATCACTTAACTTCATTAGTACTACAATTTTGTAGTACTACAATAGTTCACTTCATTAATACTACAATTCCTTCACTTCATTAGTAGGTAGGTATAGTCCGTCTAACTTATCTGACGAATGGCCAAATTTGGAACTAACGACGCCATATTGGATTATCTACAGCTGACAGACCTTTGACAGCCTTTGTTTTACAGCAAGTTGTTTACAGAGGGGTTCACGACTGTTTCGATAGTTTTTTAAGAAAATTTTAGATTGTCACCATGCCAAAAACCATTAAAAGCGGTGTTCGGGAAATAATCTTGAAAATGCACACGTTTTTTGAAGAGGAACAACGTCTGAAAGCCTCAATTATACCGTTTGATTTTGTTCATAGACTTATTGCCGCCACTTCAGGTTAGTGCTGCCTTGCAGTTATAATGATTTTCCCATACTTAGTTTTTTATTTTACTATTATACAATTTCTTCAGGTTTTCTGAATCGGCAATTTACAAAATAGTTAAAGAAGGTAAAGCGGCCGTGGAAATGGGCATTAAAATATCTACACCCGGAAAAAAAAGAACAAGGATAAGTGGAAAAATTGATTTAGAAGCCGTAAGATGAGAAAAGTTTTAGAACATATTTTATTCGATAATTTTTTACATAGAATTTTTATTATTTATACTTTTATTACATAATTCATTAACGAGTTCATTTGTATAAACATCTTTTTTCAAAATAAACTTTTTTATTTATGCACATTAAAGACTGGTTGCATCAACTTACTTTATAGCAATAGTTCATTTAAAGCATAGATTTTTACGAGAGCGAGTTGTTTGATCGGTGGAAAATGCAAAATATCTATGCTTTGAACGAAAGATTACTATAAACCAAGTTGATACAACGGCCCTAAACCGATTGATATCCTTAGGTGTTACTGAGTTAAACATGGTGGTCATGATCATTAGGTATGAGACACCGAATAAAACCGGCGCCACACTGCGTGGATCTTCCGCCGCGTCTCTTCTGTCGTGGAACATCGCTACATTTCTTTCCATACAATATGCGCTTATTAAACACATTACGCGAATGATCGGTCGATCTATTTGCTTTGCCGATTTGGCGCAACAGAAAAGACGCGGCGGAAGATCTGCGTAATGTGGCGCCGACCTAAAAGAATTATTACTGTTTTTTTTTTTCCTGAAAATTGTAATTTTCTTTGATTTTGAAAAAACGCCATTTTGTGACGTTGTGTATTTTACGAATATATATTTTGATAAATTTATTTGTACGTTAGTTTACATTTTTTGTTTTTTTTTATCGTGTCGTATACTGCTTAATAACTTGTTTAAGAAAAGACGAATTTTCAAAAAATTCCCTACAAATGAGATAATTTTTAGACTATGGGCAGTACCACAACGATTGGGACGCCCTCCTTTATTCTCCAGATAAGTTGGACGGACTATACTACAATTTCGTAGTACTACAATTAGTTCACTTTGGGTAGTTTTTACTACAAATGTAGTGTACACTTTGTAGTCTTCAAATTGGTGAAAGTGTGTATATAAAAATCAACCGCTGGTTGATTTATGAGCATGCTCATTTGATTTGCGCATGGATGGGATATCTTTTGAGCGTGTGTGAACAGGCTTGCTTATGAGCATGCTAATGTCATTCGCGGCTATCTAGTATCGATTATCAATACGATCTTCTCAGTCCGCGACAGATGGAACAAATATGGCGCGTTGGGGAGATGACAAAACATTACTTTTCGTGACTTATTATAGGTATCACGAAGGGAATACTCGATCACCGCTATGTAAAAATAATATGGAAAGAAAAAATGTTTATGAAACTTTATTAAAAGACATGAATGATTCAAATCTTACAATAAAAATTATAATAACTAAAATCAAAAATGTGCGGGTAGAAACCCGGGAACTGTTTTGATATATTGGTTCACTTGAATTTCCTATTGCATAGTTTCCATTTTGAACAAGAGCGTCTCTATTCTACGACAAGAGCATACCAGCATTAAGCATGAGTGTTTGATTGTTAGCTTTGAGCATGCTTAAAATAAGCATGCTAATAACGAGCAAGTGTATACAGTTGTTAGAGCATGCTCAAAAATAAGCATGTGTATCAGTAGAGGTACGGTAGCCGGCAAACATCTTGAAATTTTACGGCGTAGTGGGGGGAAGTTTGCGCATGTACCATTCCACCAAAGAGACCCAAATTTTGTCTTCTGCGCATTCCCCCACTACGCCAAAAAATTTCAAGAAGTTTGCCGGCTGTACTGTGCCTTGGGCACCTGACAATGCGCTTAGGGTTTGTTTTTAATATGTATCTGTATCTGTGTCTGCTCGTCTGCGGAAAATCTCTGAACGATAGAGAGAAGAATGAACAAATTATCTGCAGCACAGTTAATAGAACTAGGAAAGATCGCTGGAATGGTGCGAGGTCGTGTAGAACGAGAAATCATCTAGTAAACAAGAACGATAAGAAATCATCTCCTAGTGAACAAAGTGTATTTTTTATAAAAGACGTTGTTTCTTATAATACTTTGGTAGAAAGCAATAACTTTGTGGTTTGACATATTAAAATAAACAAAAACACTTTTCTTTGTATTAAACCACGATTTATTATTGTGCCAACCTTCAGTGCTAAGCTTCATCAGGGCAACTTAATAACTAAACAATAAATACAAAGAAGTGCACTTATATATACATAATGAGGGAGACAAAATATAAAATTACACGATAATGACAACATATAGAGAGATAGAGAGACAAATTACAAACAAGTGAGACAACAATATACCAGTAATTATGAAAGAGAACATAATATAAAATTACACGATAATAAAAGATAGACATATTACACGATAATGACAAAATATAGAGAGATAAGCATATGGATTAGAGAGAGACAAATTACAAACAAGTGAGACAAAAATATACCAGTACTTATGAAAGAGAACATAATATAGAATTACACGATAATAAAAGATAGACAGACCAGCATATGGACCAGAAAGAGCTAAATTACAACAAAAGATTGAACGCCAGGAGAGTGAAAAGGAAAGGGAAAGGTATATGAGAAATTAATAGGATTTAAATGGGAAAAATATTTAATATAGGACTGTTGGATAAACACAATTGATTATTAAGTATTTCACTATTAGTGTTGACTGACTTTTTTATTTCCAGAGCTTCTAAAATATCTAATCTAATTCACAACCCATTTTTATGTAGAATATGATCCTTTGTGTTACGGAAAAAATAATGATTTTTATCAATCAAGTGATTGGCGAATTCAGAAAATCCATTACTACTTAAACATTTTAAATATTCCTTAACGCGAAATATTAATATTACGAGAAGTTTTACCTATATAAAAAGATGAACAATCATTACACGATAATTTCTATATACCCGAATGACTTAGATGATCATCTCGATCTTTTGTGTTAATTAAAAATTTACCTAAATTATTATTCGTAAAAAACGCTGGTCTTACTTCCGAAGGAAGGCTATTTACACAGGGGCAAGAAAAATTGTTGATATATAATATTCTACGCCATTGGTAACTTATATCTATATTAGATGCAGGGGTAGAAAACAAAAAATTATGAATTGCTATATGTGTGTGTTTTTTATTTAGAATTATATTAATAAGGTGTGGATCATATCCATTGTTAGACGCTATTTGCTTAATTGTGTGTAATTCTTTTGTGAAATTTAAGGTAGATAAAGGTATTGTGACTAGCCGATGTACCATTGCGTGAAATGCCGAGTGCTTGTGAGAGATTGGATGGTTGGATGTGTTATGTATGGTAATGTCAGTGTAGGTGGGTTTACGATATATATCGAAATTTATTTTATTATTAACTATTGATAGTGTCAAATCTCAAAAATTTAAAGATGAATTAATACCTACTTCTAGTGTAAATTTGATTCGGTTGTGGAGGGAATTAATGCAGGCAAGGAAAGAATTAAGCTGACGTTCTGTACATGTCCATATGCAGAAAATTTTATCGACACAAGAGTTTCCATCGGAACACATTTTTTACTAAAGTCTGATTAGATGCTAAAATTTTGTTTCCTAAATTATTCATAAAAATGTCGGTAATAAGATGGCTCAGTGGGGCACCCATAGCGAGTCCCTCTTTTTGCTGGTACAGGATGTTATTGAATTGCAGTTTTATTATCGTGTAATTTTATATTATGTTCTCTTGTTAATGGTCTTTTGATTGTGGTCGACCTATAACAATAGTACTTGAGTTTTTTATTTAATTTTTGTTATTATTTTATGTTAAGGTTTTTGACTATATATTTAATAAAAATCATTCCTTTTGTGCATATTTTTGTTAATGGTAATTAAATAAATAAATGAATGATCCAGGTGCGTTCAGATTTTTTGATTAATCCCGCCGCACGCATCTGACCTTTATATTTTCCGTCGCGGGATCCGACATTCATCTCCACGTCTAAAGACAGAATCCGTTCTAGATAGAGCGGCGCGCGTAAGAGCGGCACATTTTCCAATGGAAATGTTTTGTCAAGAAAGGAAAAAAAACTCGGTAATCAACGGTTCAACGCGCCGCCGTCCCAAAATAAGAACTGGGTAAATGAATACGTCCATTGAGCTTCTGGCGCGGCGCCTCAGTGCCTCAGTGCGGCCGGGCGTCGCGACGGAGACGCTTCGCGGAGTAGCGTAGCAGCGCTCTTCCTCTCCACGTCCCCACCAGGGGAAAGTAAACACTATCGAGGACTTAGCGTTCGATCACGGCTTTTGTTACACGCGAATAATCGCGACTCTAGTGCGACAATCTGATGTGATATTAACGTAATATTAACGAACGGTGCTGCGTTGTGAATACTGTATAACTATTTTAATGTGAATGTTAAGTAATACACTTAGTTTTCCCCAAATTGTCTGTGGCTCCGTGTTGAAGCTGAGCGAATTGAAATGCACGCGAGAAGTGCTTCTACATTAAATTAATAATAGCATAAGAATGATGTCGGTATTTCTGTCCCGCTCCGTTGTGTTCAACGCAGGACACACGTGCTTCCGAACAATCTGTTGAATATTTCGACAAACATCACAAAAAATACATTGCTCCCTCGCTCCTTCAGTTTGTTTAAACAAACCGCCGCAAACTTTGAAGCTAGGGAAGTGTCGGGCTTCCGAAGACAAACCGATCGAGTAATTGCCGCGATGCAAGAATAAAAGTCTACCGAATTCTGGGTAAAACATTCCGCGAAAATAAAATCGTGTACTGTGTGCCAAATTATGCACTTATTTTTTAAGTTTACTCCGCACAATGTCAGCGCGTTTGAGATGTGTTACGAAACATATTCTGGTTGATTGAAAGCTTAAAAGCTTACAGAGATGAACGTCGAATGTCTCTTGAGAGTATTGTAAATACACTTCCATATTTTTAATAAATAAAACACAATGGAAAAAGCTTCGACGTCGAAAAGCGAACACAAAGATGTCGGAAAAGTCAGAAAGAAATCTACGGAAGTCCCCGGAGAGGCCGCGCAAGCCGAGAAGAACGAAGAAGTGGTTCCTCTGCACAGGAGGAGGTTCGACGCCAAACACAAAGAGCTTCCTCGCGGCCTAACGGCTCTACCTCAAACGAACTCCCCCAGCAAGAAACAAGATGACCCGAGACGATTTTGCGAGGAGCTCACCGAAAGACTCCGGCTCGAAGGACCGTCGTTACCGGAACTGCGTCCGCTCTCGGAAAGGTCGGCTTCCACCGCCGCCGCCATCGTGGCCACCGAAGAAGCCTTCGACCACCTCGACAGCCTCTACAAGTTGATGGACCAATTGTTGACCCTCAAGGATCAAAACTCCAAGCTGCAGAGGCGTGCGAGGGACTTGGCGTACCTGAAAAACTTGCGAGACATGCACAAGCAGATCGAAAATGAAATCCAGCGAGCTAAGACTACCGATATAAGCGTCCTCTTCGGCGACGAAGCCACTTCCATGGATTTGGAAGAAGAGTACGGCTACACGGAGGACCTCCTGGACAGCATGCTGGCCGCGGGCCGCAACGCGAGTCTGAAAAGGGCGAAGTGGAGAAGCCCTTCTAGATCGAAGATCCGGCAGTCCCTGGTGGGCAAGCAGAGGAGCAGGTCCATGGGCGGCGAGGAGCTGGAGGCCTGCGGGTACGGGGAGGGGGAGGGGGAGTACTGCAGCCGCCTGGAGGTGCCCTACCGGGGCCGAAGGGCGTCGGACCAGAAGCCGGACGAGAAGTCCAAGATCTCCAAGTGGACGAGGGTGAAGGCTGCCTTCAAGTGGGAGAAGGCGCACACGGGGGTAGCGGGGGAGACGCCCCCTGCGGCGCCCGCTATCCTGGGGGCTCCCGCGGCGCCCGCGAGCCTGGGGGCCCCCTCGCCGCTGCCTGCCTGGCAGTCCGTCACGCCGCTGTCGCCCACCCCGGGTTCCGTGTCCTCAGCCTCCTCGGTGGAAGAGCTGAGGAGTGACCAGGCCTGTCAAAGACGTAAGATGTTTACTTTTATTATAAAATAAAATCAATCCGAATGCAGACTTACTGAAATACAGTAATACTATGCAATGCCACTACTAAATTATTTATTGGTTTTACGCCCATTATAGGCTTTTACATAAAAATGTTATAATATAGAAAAAAGTATGTAAAACAATATCAGGTATTAGCAGTACATATAAGATATAAAATTATAAATTACTAGCGCGTGTTATATAAAAAAAATACATAAAATTAATATGTAAAACAATATCAACAATAAGCAGTAAAATATGAAATATATAAATATAAAGTATATGTATAAGCAGTGAAAGCATCAGGATAAGCATTAAAATACGTGTATAAAAATTAAAAATATAAAGTACAAAGCGGTAATGTGTATAAAAAAATATATTACACGTCATTACATGTTATAGCTAGACCGCATTCAAAAGAATGTGCGCAAAAATATGTGTGTTGTTACGATGCAAAAAATGAAATAAGTTTTTTTAGTAAGTCAGTAACCTTTTTTAAACTAAAAAAATATGTATTTATTTGGAATATCGTATTGAGGCTTGTAATAGGGCTTGCCAGGCAACTTTCCCCCGCTTTCTTCTTACCGGACAAAGCTAGGGAATGGTCTTTTGACTGTGGTCGACCTATAATACATTAATAGTGGAAGTTAGTAATGAAGTAGTATTGTCTCTTTAAGTATAAACTTTATTTTCACTAGATTGTCATTGAAAATTTCAACAGTATAACCATATTCATTACCAGTCTTTAATATTCTGCTTATCATAGAATTTGACTGATAATTAGTACTGGAATTGTGGCAATGAAAGGTGACAATTTGTCGAGTTCTGTGTAAGGATGGGATACTAATGGGAGGTATGTTCGGTGGAAACGGAAAGGCTGAGAAAGATATGGGAAAGCGGGTGACTGAAGGGAATGAAGTGAGCTGCGCTTTGAAAGAAATTACCTGCAAGTAATCTACATCTTCGTGATTTTTTCAAACCTAGGTTTTTTTGTGATATTTTTGCTAACAGTATATAACTAATTTTGATTCATGGCATATTTTAGGGTTAAAAATAAGTATCAATTTCTTAGCCACTTATAATTCTGAATATTAAATATTTCTTCTGTTTACATTCACTATTTACCTAATACTTTGTCTATAACGCTACTCTTTTGCAGTAACATATTTTTTTAAATAGAATTCTTACTGTAACTTTAATCATCTGTTATACTTGACATTCAATCTTTAGATATTGAAGTCTTCGACTTGCATTCCTCCATTTATGTTTTCCACATAAAAATTTATCAAGAAAATGAATTTCGCAATAGTGAAATGAGTAAGTTAACTCGTACCGGAAAAAAAATTGACACGTAAATAGCGAGCACATTTCCAGTAACAAAAGACAAAAAAGCGAAATTGTAAAAATTGGCGAGATGTCTGATTATTTTCAAACACATAATATGTATACTATTGTATTTTGCTATTACTTTGTGTTTATTCATTATGAACATAATTAAACGAATTTACTTTATTTATCACCACTTAATTTTTCGGAAACAATGTTCCTACGTCAGGGTGTACTTAATACTCATTAAACTTTACAAAATTATGAACAATCATACCTCAGTGTCAAGTGTCCAAATAGGGGTAAATAGTGGGGGGGTGAGAAAGAAACAGGTGATAGGGTGAAAGGGAACATATTCAAGATAGGATTGTAAGTTAGATTTTTTTGGTTATTTATAATAGATTAATTATTATTTATGGCTTTCTTAATTTCTAGGGCTTCTAATTTATTTAGACGTCTACTTTTACTATCGATATGAAGAATATTGACTCCTGTTAATATTCAGTCAATTTTCTTAATTTTGTTTTTTTAGAGGTGTATAATTTTAAAATGAAATATAACACACAAAAATCTTGGTAGTGGCTATGATTTTATGCCATTAATGCTTAAACCTGATAACAGTACCACGATTTTCGAAATAAAGCAACGTTGTCTGACGTAAGACATAAATCAGCTGACAGCTGTAAAATTGGCTGTCGCTGGAAAAAGTATTGCCAGTTCAAAAAAGCACCCTTTATTTAAACACTAATGACATAAAATGATCGTTCCAATAAAGCTAATACCATGGCCATTACCACGATTTTTATGTGTTTTATTTAATTTTAAAGTTAATATGTTGTAATATTAACTTTTTGAATCGTTCATAATTACCGGTAATACCAGTAGATACTTCCATAATTTAGATTTTTACCAATAATTATAATATTTTATATAATTATTGGTAAAACTTAGAATATTTTCATATAGAAAAATTGGAAGCTAGAAAACTAATTGCTGAGTTATATACCTATATAATATAATACATGGCAATATTGATTCAGAATTTTGTATAGAAAACATAACTTTGAATGTTCCTAGTCGCCGACTTAGGACATATAATACATTTGCTCTTTCAACTTACAATAACAATATGGCCCACTTTAATTCTTTATCTAGAATGTTGAGGTCATACAACAAAGTTTAAAATAAGCATAACGTCCTCCTTGACATATTCCATGATAGTTTCCACGAATATAAGAGAACTATTACCAAACTTGTGAAATTAGCTGTTTAGTCTCTTTATTCAACGTCACTCTATAACATCACTTTTTACTCCCTTTCTTTTAACTCGTAGCGTCTGCTTGCTTGCTTGCTTGACGAAAAAAGAAAAAACTTTGGATCGATTTTTAACCCTTTTCCCGTGATCCAATCGAGCTGAAACTTTGCAAGCTGACTCGTGGCGAAGATCAAATAGATCTATCAAATTTTCGTTAATTTTTTTTTTAATAATTATAGTATAATTATGGATTTTTCAAAATTTTTAATGGTTTTTTCATACAACTTATTAAGATGTATGGAGATTCCGGCGCATATGGTAGACACTAAACCTGATTATAGTATAATTTTGGATTTTTGAAAATTTTTATTACTCCCTTTCGTAGCGTCGCCCGACTGAAGCCCAACGCGTAGGTCAAGCGCCAAACCAATTTCCACTAGTAAATGAGAAAGGGAGTATAATTAAAACATAGTTTTTATGGGTTATTTTTTTTCTGTTCTTTTTTGTATATGTTTTAGCCTTTATTTTATCTCTATGTTGGCCGTGTTCACATTCAAGTGATGAAAAGCATTTAAACTAGCTGAATTATAATTGTATTATCTATATCATGTTGTGTGTTTTTCATTGTTTGTGAACCGTTAAAATAAATAAATAAATAAATTCCATTTTCCGGAAAATTTGAATGCCATAGTCTAGCCTGGTCTAGACTGAAGCGCGCTCTGCGCTGGCGCCAACGTGCTGTGTGGTCACCCCACACGCGCTGGAAGGAAAGTTCAACTTCAACTCTGTTTTAGTAAATAAAAAAAAAAAAAAATGAAGATCAGTAGGTACCTATTGATCTTCATTTACATTGACTTTCCGCATACAATTGCATACATTGATATATGTTTATATGTATTTAACATTATAACCAGTCTTTTCATACAAAGCCGTTTTTTTGTATTTTTTTTAATTTTCTTTTTTCGCACATATTTACGGTTTTCTCCACAAGCGTAAATAATAATCGCAATTTTTAAAGAAATTACAAAAACAAGTCTTTGCCTCGCGATATTTTCTTAACATTCATTTTCGTCTTCTTCTTTCGTTTCTATGCTAATTCACGTGAAATTTCGTTTTTACCGTGTTTCTTGATGTTTTGAGGTCGGATTCAAAATTTTAATATTACGTTTTGTGTCAAATTATGCCATCTTTTTTTTTAATATGCAGCAATTATGCATAGATTTCTTTCTCGCGACGTGACAAAAATTAAACTCCCTTTTCGGTGAGCGCGCCGTTGTGCGACTGTAGGCGTAGTTTTAATGAAATTAAAAAATCGAGTACCAGGTTCAAACAACAGTTAGGGACGCCATCTTTTGTGCCTTTTTAATTTTTTTTTACCCCTCCAATTTTCTCAGTATGCACCCAAAGTTAAAATTACATGACGTAGAAAATATCTCAAAAACCATTTTGTTTAAATTTTACACATGTCTTTCTAATAACATTATCTACGATGCAGCGTGTATTTTTTTGATAAAATGCGCCGTTTACTCACTACAAATATTTAAGTCAGATTTTTTTTTTATGAAAAAATCAAAATTTATTTCAAGCTGCTCTCATTTGCATAATTTTTTTTCTGCTTCGCCATAGATATGATATCATTTAACACGAAAATAATTAACTTTTCATATTTCCACTAGCAGTGCGCGTCACGGAGAAGGACCGTTGCGGGATGGCACATAACTCCGTCATTTAGAAATTTTCTAATGAATTTGTTAATTAAAAATACTAACCAATATAGTAAGTAAACAATTATAGAACAAAAAAATTTGTATGTGGAATAGTATCTTTAAAAAATATTTGAATTTGAATATATTTTTAATGCCTCAACCAAGGAATGCAATCCCGAGTCGGGATTGCCCTTTCGGGATCCCTCGAGATTAGAATTTCCAATCCCGCGGGATCCCTGCGGATCGGGATCCCGAATACTTTTGTGTTTTTTTTTGTATATAGAGCTGAATAGTAATTAACGACAATGCCTTGCATTTTTATATCAGCAATTTTAATAAAATGTTCATTATTAATCATTGCATTAAAATTTTTGTAGGCGTTTTTCCAAGCATCAATCAGTCAATGTAGTAGAGTAAAAACTACTAATTAGTAGGTAGTAGTGTTTATTACTATGTTAGGTTGATAAAATAAGCAAATATTATTCAAATCTATTTTCATTATTTGATTGTGACATAAACATAAGTTTTAAGTACTTACTAAAAGCTCTATATACAATTAAACATAAGTACAAAACATAAAAAATGGTGATCAATCCCGATCTCTCGGGATCGGGATTGCATTCCCTAGCCTCAACCCCTTGATTGCTTCACTACTTCTCGCTTCTCATCCATTTATCACTATTAATACCTACATTTTTTACTCACTTAAAATCTAATTACTTTTTATGAGTTCAAATATTTGCGTACTGTGTTTTGTTTGTTGATGAGTTATTTTATTATTTACGAAGATGTCTTACAGAGCACTTGTACTTACAGCCGCAAGGGGTCAGCCCGTTCGCTTATAAAAAAATGTCGCAAGTGTGCCAAGCGGTACATTCATGAACAGGTAGGCAATTTCGTGATTCAGTGCCGCTTTAAATATAAAGCCGGTTTCAAGGTGCTCCATTTATTAATTGAGTCGTTTAACGTATCCAGCCCGATATTCTCCTTTACGAAGAATAAGAGGCACAATCCCACCCAGTGAAATGTTTCAAAAAGCTCACCCACGATTTGAAAGATACAAAAATATCGCGCGCCACGTCAAACATTCTCATCGACTGCGATATGGCAACTATTAATATCAATTTGGCTCATATAAACACGCCCACAAAATATCAAAATATTTAGGTAGGTAGGTACCTACTGTAACGCAAGAGGCGCCCTCGGACATCTCTACGCTACTTTTGTGAGAAACATCGAGCACTTGTGGTTATTTACTGGAGCTGTCACGTTTGACAGCCGTTGCGCGGTTTAATGCGCGGATTTTTGATTTTTTCCCTCGGTGTCAGGGGAATATTAAAGCGGACTGGCAGGGCAACAAGTTATACTCTCTCGTTTCTGGGTAATTTTAATTTCTATCCATTCCTGGACTCTTACGCTGAATTCCAAGCGCTCTTTTATGTGAAGCTCGTATCTGAGGATGAAAGGTGTCTCATACCTAGGGTTGCCAACTTTTATTAGAATGAATAGTCTGAAATAGAGCAAATTATCTGATTTCAAAGGAGATAAATAAAGAGTATGGACTTATAAAAAAGAGTATCATTTATTTCAAATTTTTAAAAGGCATTTTTTGCTACTTTTTGCAGCACATAACAATTTTTCATTGTTTTTAAAAGAATTCTACGACTCCAAACATTCTAACTCTACGTTCACTTTTTCTTGCGACAAAATAAACGTAACCTCAAAAGAACTTGTAACACTGACATCACAGATTGACATTAGTGGCTGCGTTCAGAAACGTCCGAGTGTGGCTTGGGGAGTAGGGATTCCCAACTTGGGAATACCAGCTATTAAAAGTAAATAGTCGACTTTTTTGGTTACGATAATGGTATGCATCATATAGCGTGACTGCCACTAGTATAGTAAACGTTGTGTAAAAAAGAGTATTTTAGCGTCCTCTATTAGTGTTATAGATTGTAGAGTACGCCTACATGATATAGAAGTACAATACTCTATTTTAGAGTACGGTTGGCAACCCTATTCATACTTAATAATAAAAACTTTGGAGGAGACTTCATTCGATTTTGATTAGAAAATATTCCCTGGGTGAAATGTCGATAATTACCTGGATAAACGACATCAAAGTTTGCATGTTTTTTCTTATTGATGAAGGGATTCTTATCCCAGATAATGGTGTGAGTCACATAAAGATATAAACCACATATTGTAATAAATTAAAGTCAAAGTATTGTGCGGAAACTTATGTTATCCGTGTTTTGATAATCTTGTCCGAAGTTGCGTTAAGGACATAACAGAGTTGATTGCGCTTAGAGCTGTCATTCGTTGTCTGTTGTCTATCTAAATACACATTAATAAAACAGCAAATATCGGTTAATCACTATGTATGTTGGCTCTACAACCCCTGGTAGGTCTTACCCTCCTCAAGAGTCTTCCTCCACTCATCTCACTTATTGAATAGGACAATGTATTTCTGTTAATGGAGTCGTACTCAGCCTTAAAGTCTACGAAAAGGTGATGAGTTTCAACACTGTATTCTTCTTCTTTTGTTAGATCCTTGATCAGTTGACAGATCAGTCCTGGTCTTGTGACGAGGACGTCCAGCTCTCCCTCTCTTCGGTGGTCGGCGCTCCTCTAGAATCCCGCGCATCACGGCTCTGGGAAGTCTCGTCTGCTCCATTCTCTCGAAATGGTCCCTCCAGAAACGCCTTCTCTGCCTGCTCCATCTTACAATGTTTTGTATGTCGCAGGTTCTGCGGATTTCCGCATTGGGTACTCTGTCTCTGAGTGCCCGCAATGGGTCTTAGGGTCTTCATCTCGATAGTTCTGAGGAGGTGTTTAGTTCTCACCGTGTCCGCTCTTGCTTCGATACCGTATGTCATGACAGGTCTTATGCATGTTTTATATATTCTGACTTTGCTTTCCACTAGCGTATGCTTATTGGCCCATACAGTGTCTCTTAAGCATCTAGAGATAACCGCTGCTTTGTTTGTCTGCTCTTTGACTTTGTTATACAGATCGCTGTAGCTAGATATCTCCACCCCAAGGTAATTAAATTTCCTGTTTTATGGGTTTATTGTCTACGACCAATGTACACGTTCGAAGTTGTCCAGATGTATTGAAAGGTTTTTTTCTAGGATCTGTCTCAGGGAGATTATTTGTTCATTTTTTTGCCTTGCCTGAAACCACACTGGCAGTTGCCAATGATTTTCTCGGACATTGGAAGAGATCTTTTGAATAGGATTTTAGTTATAATTTTACAACCGGTTTTGTATTATATTATACACCTGGAATTACAGTGCTCTTTTTGTGCAGTGGGCAGGCACACAATTCCTAATCTTCACTCTTCGGGCGTTTGATTTTCTGTCCATAATTTTTTGATTACGCTATGCAGGTATTGAGTCAATTCTCCACATTTAGGCGTCAGCTTGACTGACCCGGGGATTTGTTTTTCAGCTGTCTTATTGCCTGCTTCACTTCGTCCAATGAAGTTGGTTCAACATTGTCAGTGTGCGAGTCATCTCTCGTGTTCTCCGCTGTATCATACTCCACCTCCGCCGAGTTGTTTCTAAGGACCGTTTCGATGTATCTCACTCTTCTCAAGATGTCAGATTTTCTACTCAGCATCACTTCAAACTCAGCTCTCGTGTTATTGACTTTTTTTAAAACGCAAAAGTGCTTCAGACTCTCTAATTTTCACCTTGCATCTTCTTTTCTCTCTTTTTCATTTCCCTTAATATCGGTTAATAGACTATCAAAAGTATTTCGTGTTTCTAATAAAGGGTTTGCGAATTCAGAAAAAATGTTATTGCTGAATCGTCTTGCGTCGTATTATTGTAATGTTACTAAAATGGCACATATTTTTTTGGAGTCGTTATTCTCCAAACTTACTTTTTATCCCCACATTATGAGAAAGTAAAAATAATCATATTTTCTTTTATATGGAATGTGTGGGATTGCACGAACCTCCCCACATACTGGAATAAAGCTATATTTATTTATTTAAACCATTATAATAAAAGTTATATATAAATTATTCAGATATCAACTCACCTAACAAAATTTGGAAATAACTCCATGTAACACTTTGGGTATATGTAATACATTGCACTACCTAGTGATCTAAAGTCTCCACTAACGAACACAGAAATACTGGTAAAAGCTCTCAAAAACATTTTCTCAATAGCTACATAAGCCAGTGAAGCATTGCTTCATTAAAATCTTTTTATACGTTATACAATTTTTCTGTAAGTTTTTGCATTTTCTGATTTACACATAGTGTTAATTAATGTTGATCCCTCACATGGTGAGCCAGTGATCTCTTGTCTTGGCTGCTTCAATTGTCGTCATATAACATTCCAAAAACATCCAAAGGCATCTTCACCTATTCCAAACTTCGAATACGCGGCCAGCATCTGGAATCCATACTACAACACAATCTAATAATATCGAAAAATACAAAAGAAGCTCATGCGAACCCTGAACTACAGATTTTCAATACCCCGGTAACATTATGTGGGTTCTTTGAACAAATTTAAATTTAAAAAACAGGTGAAACAGTCGACATCTTTAATTTATATAAAATCTGTCGAAACTAATTTAAGTGTCCATCCCTCTTGTCGCTTATTAATTTTCATGTCTCATCACCGACACACCCTTTCTTCAGCATTCCAATAAGTAGAACTACACAACTCTTGACTCTACTCTCCTGTAATGAGAATGTACCGAGTTTACAATGATCTGTTCACTAACATTGATTGTATTTTGTTTCATTATTCATTACACTTATGTCCATAACTGTACCATCAAGGTACTGATACAAGTGCTCATTAGTAGCACTTGAGCATGCGCAGTATTGACCTTTTCAAGTCATTGCTATCTAGTGGCATGTGCGTACTCATTATTATCGACATCTGTGGTCATTTAAGGGGAATGAAAAAGCTTTGGTGCCGGCCGCGCTGAGGATTGTTACAACTCATATGTGAAACGTGGCCTATAATTTAACAACTTACAACAATTAGTAGACACGGTATTCTATCATGGATGGAAATGGCGAACGTTACATTGTGTAAAGTGATCACTTAAGCCAGCCGTACGATAGGTCGTATGCCCTATGTACACCCAAAAACTTCTATACCTGCTTTCCCATAAAAATATGATATACATTGATTGTATTTATTTGATTTTATTTATTTAACTCAATTGATGAACATTTTTTCGGAGCAGGAAATATTCCGACGGGTGTCGCGTGACACATGCTTTATTATTAACCTCAAACTTACACCGTCTGTCACTTGTAAACGAAACATACACTGAGTTGCCTATTTGCGGGAAAATATGGTTTCGGGCTGTCGGTCAATGGAGCTGTTTATTGCCCCCATTAATTTTAACGCTCTCTTTTAAGTTTTTCCGTGCTTCGATATGTATTTTCCGCCATTGGCATTTTTGCAAACAAATCTCGTCGGCCATGTTGTTAAATGGAAGATCAAAGCGCGCGGAATCGCGGGGACTAATCGAGTAAAACGGGAACTATTCCCCCGATTAGCTGGAATGGATAGTGCGCCGTATTTAATGACTCGTTAAACACAAATATGCCGTGGCCGATGGCCAAGAATTTGCGGAATCGAAGTGTTTTGTCAATTTAGTTCTCGCTTTGTGTCGGGGTTGCCTCGAGCTAACCTCGAAAGACGTCAATCCGATCGAACGAATTTGACGTAACTTGCAGTCTGGCTTGTCGCCAAATCACCTTTGCAATATCGAATTTGAATAATAAATTTGCTGTAATCAGTTGTTGATTTTATCATCGTAAGTTCCCTAGCATGTTTCTAAAATTGCCGTTCTCAAGGGCATTCCTTTATTTTTGCAGTTTTAAAATCGAGGTAGGTACTCTTAACAAACTTTATATTCTTTCAAGGCGAAACTAATGAGCAATATCACGAAAATATTAAAGTTCATCATTTTTCACGTAAATGTTGCCAGAGAGGAAGGTTATATTCGAGACAAGCAGTCAAAAAACATACATTTTACTAGATTTACCATACAAATATTTTTGTGTCTATAATCTACTCGTATAATACGTATAAATGTGTCTCCAGCAGAACTGATTATTAAACAATCAATAATATATTTTAGAATCTGCATACAGCTATTTTTAAGGGATTAATTATATTATGATATTATTATATTACAAAAGAATCACTCCTATTCTACTTGTTTCATTGAAGAAAAAACTACGGTAAGAACTTCATTCCTAACCCTGGTCTTTATACTTATAACATAGCCTTTGCAGTTACTAGTTTTGTTAGGGGGAAACTTGCGAGGTGACACATTTCCCCTGACCCTCCCCCCACCCTATACACTTACATATCAACATACAATCTGACTACTTGAATTATTATATTATATACATATATTGTACTTACTCCTATAAAATTAGGGTTTCTTATAATTGGCATGGACAAAGACTGTGTAGTTATATCACTGATATATACAAATACGAAAGACTGTAAGAAAACCTATTGATAAAAGTAATATTATCAATCAACGATGTTCCACATTCAAAATTATTATTACAGGTTCGTTTTCAGCGTTTGTTTAAAATTATCGCATCTTTTTAAAATGATTGATTTAGATGTATTGCCTCTTTGATATAGGTACCGACGTTTGTTTCGATATAAGTATATTTTGAGAGGCGTAATACTTTTCTCTTTTTATAAGGTAGACTAAATTGTATTATATACTTATATGTAATACTCCTATATTGCTAGCAGGGTCTGGAAATAGGCGAAATCACTACAGTGCAGAAATATATGTTCGTCTCACCCATACCGGTGTCACTTCGAGTCTTATGCGCATGTCCGAGAATTAGCGCCAATTTATATCCGATCAGCGTCGCCATACGGGATAAATGAGTCACGACGCTGCGCACAACAGGTCAAGTGACAGCACTGAGATAAAAGTAGCATTTTATGCCCCGCTTGTCTGTGACACTTCCACTTATGGGCACTAGCAATATTATATTAGCAGTATTACATATATGACTACATAATACACGGTTTCGATCCAGCTCTTTTTGAGGTTTTATTTTATGGTAATTTTAAGGGCCCTGATTTCAAAAATAAAATGGTGTTGGGTAGCTTTAAGTATATTTTTTTTTAGATATGAATTGTCCAAATTCTCCACACATTTTGCTATTTGAGACGTTTCATTAAGCTGGTGATGTTATTTTAATCAGTGACACACTTACCGTTATTTGAGATTTGTACTACCTATCTGTTTGTGTCGATTAGTAAGTAACAAAACTGTATAATAAAATTAAGTTATTACTAAAACGCGGAAAAAAGATCAAACGAAAATAAGCTAAAAATAACTGATAATTTAAAGTATCCGACACATGTATAATATCATTTTGATATAACGTGTGATTAATGACTGGCTCCCCTGACTTCTTTCAATTTTAAAAAATATATTTAAATAAAATGTAAATATGTTAAAGTTATTATTTTCATTAGACAATGTTCAACCCGGCCTATGTAACTAACATGCAGGCTATTTTTACAAACTATATTAAAGATAAGTAATGGAAAGCGACTGAATATGAAAAGTAGGTATATGAAGAAATGATTTGAACATAAATAAGAATGTTCTTAGGTTTTCACGGCCACTCAGGATCTTCAAGTTTGTGTTTACTGGGGTATTATGCCTTGTTAACGTGCCGTTTGCCGTGTTGAAACGTCGGGGTATTATGCCGTGTTGTTAACGTACCGTGTTGAAACGTCGGCCAGAAAGGTCGTAACAACACGGCATTAATATCCCAGTAAACACAAACTTGAAGATTGAACATAAATGTATGTTGATTGTAACTCGGGAATAGTGTTGGGGGAAAGGGTCAGGAGGTAGGAGTCAGGATAAGATGCGATAAACAAAAACTTCTGATTTTACATATATTTCTTTACTGAATTTTTACCTGAAACATACCTGTCTTCACAGGAATGTTCATAGTAATTATTTAATTCATAGCAGAGATTTCTTTACTGAATTTTTACCTGAAACACACTTGTCTTCACAGGAATGTTCATAGTAATTATTTAATTCATAGCAGAGATTTAAGAAATATCAAACAAAAACACGGCGGGGAAATATATAACTCAGGGTTTGTTTGTTTGCCCGGCTTTACTAATCTTCTTCGGTCACCATCTTGACATCTCATTGATCAAGGGGAAGAACTATGAGGTTTGTTGTATTTCCTTGTATTTACAGATAGATAATTTATTAATACACTTTATTTCCGAATACAATAAACACTGGAATAATCCAAGAATATGGTCCCGTTGTTCATACAATGAAAATAAGTATTTCAATATATAATTTAATGTCCTGTTAATTTAATCTAACAAAAATAATCGTAATCTAAATTAAACAAACCAAACCTAATAACCTAACCTAAACAAACATAATAACCTAACCAAACCAAACCTAATAACCTAACCTAACCTCATATATTGCCTAAGAAATGTCAAAATATGCAGTGCATTTTTCGAAACTTTAAAGTGTAATATCTTATTTAATACTTTCATTTTGTTATTAGCGCATTCAATAATATAGTGAAATAATCATTTCCGTTGTATATGCAATGGGACCATTATCCTGGATTTAGCCTAAACACTACATAAAAACAAAAGAGAGAAGAGAAAAGCATAGACAAAAAACGTATAGTGTGTGTCGGAGCAGTGTTGCCCTGCTGCCCACCGATATATCGTGTTGCAGGGCATAACAAGGTTTGAACGTGGAATGGTTGGCATATAGCTTCGTATATACTAAATAAATGTTATTTGACTCCTCTTAAATCGAAAACATAAATCGAAAAAATGATACGAAATTAGTATTTTATGCCCTTAAATTATTTAAAAAATGGCCGAAAGTATTTCACAAAAATAATCATAAATTGATTAAAAATTTAATTTAATAATTTGTTTTAATCTACTATATTCGTTAATTACACCTGCATGTTTCGGAAAAAACCTTTCCATTAGGGTGTTGCATAAATGTCAAAATAACAAAATGAATGATGCCTTTTATTTTCTAAATTATTAAAAAAATATATATTTTTTTATTGCTGAAATTCTTGATTACATAAAATTATTGGAAAATTTTTTAGTATTGGACTAGTGGTTAAATTTGATTGATTATTAATAATATTTTGTTTACTTTTACATGATTTACTAATTTCTAATGATTCTAAATTATTCAATTTCAGACCGAAATTATTTATGTGTAAAAAAAAGAAGTCCTAAATTTTTATTAAAACCGTGATCATTTTCTAATAAATGATTTGAAAATTCAGAAAAACCATGAGAAAGACATCTCTCAAACTTAAACTTAAACTCTTATATTAAAATTTCGGCCGGTTTTTCCAATATAAAACGCTGTACAATCTTTACACGAAAGTTTATAAACACCTGAATTTTTAAATATATTATCTCTATCTTTTGAATTTATGAGGAGTTTACCAAGATTATTATTTGTATAAAATGCAGGTCTAATTAATGAATATAACAAATAATGAAATTAATTTTTAAAAGTGTCAATCTACAAAGTTGCTCAACAAATTGAAAAAAACCCCTAAATAGATTGTTTATATTTTTTTATAAATTACACATTAACATTACGTTAAAGGAATGTAAGTACCTACTAACTTAAAATAATTTTTTGTGCGTTGTAGGAAATGTTTCATGGGAAGTGAATCACAAATTAGAAATCTTTTTGATTTTCCTGCGTTAATGCCAGACTTAAATATTATTATTAAAGGAATCAAAAATACTTTTATTGTATACACATCGTTTTAACGACCGAATATTATGATTCTTATATCTTTATAGCGAGGTATACGTAGAATTTATTACAGATTATCCGCGATGTTCCTATTTTTAAATATTCGCTGTCTCGGCTGTCTCGAGGACTAGAAAAATAAATTATTTTTTGGATCAGCCGACTATTTTGTAATTTTAATAAATTTGTACAAGATTGCCGAGATTATAATATTTGGTTCAGCTGGTAGTGGAGAGATATGAATATTATGACGGTACATTGAGTTCCCATGAATACGATACGACCTCTATAGGTCGACCACAATCAAAAGACCATTCCCTAGCTTTGTCCGGTAAGAAGAAAGCGGGAGAACGTTGCCTGGCGAGCCTATATTACAAGCCTCAATGTGATATTCCAAATAAATATATATTTTTTAGTTTCAAAAAGGTTACTTACTTACTAGAAAAACTACTTTTGTGTGCATTTTTTGCACAACACACATATTTTTTGCGCACAATGAACGACGTTTGAATGCGGTCTAGCTATAGCTGATTAAAGTCTTATCTTTAAATACTCGTAGGTATCGTTAAAAAACACCGGAAATGAATTAAAATATTATTAATTAAACTAATTCTCTGGCTATGAGTTTAATCGGAGCTCCGTTCTTTATTTTACACACTAGAATATTCTCTGCACTATTGTCTATCGCCAGGTTTTTAAAACTCCTCCCGCAAGTACCCACTTACCGCTTGTATCTGGTAAAACGCCCAGGCCCGCTAGTTTGCAAGTTTTGTACGATGAAACAGATATCGTGGTTTTGTTAAAGCACACTCAATTTCGCTGGGCCGGACACGTCCAAAGACATTGCATCAGCCACTTCAAGGGATGTGGCCACGGAGTAGACCTCGAAAAATTTGGGGCGACCCTATTGACAAAGATTTGAGTTGAGTTGGTTTGAGGTGACCTACCTGTGAAGATAGAAAAGTGGTGAAAACTATTACACTAGAAGTAAGAGATCCTTGATGGATCGTAGTCGCAAGGCTTTGGGGTGTAGTCTGTACGTAGTTGTGATTAGGAAAATATGTGAAAATAGATTGATAAAATAAAAATAGATTTTATACTTTGGCGGGTTAGTTGTTGTTAGGTATTCTGAGAAGAAAATGCCCACCTTTCTAAAAGACAGAGAGGATGTAGGCGATGGCGATTGTGACCTGGTTAGCCGCATCGAGCCTCCGATTGATGGATATCGGTCGACGCGTACGGCCAGAGTCGCGACGGGTCTGGACCACCACAATACCTACCTGGTTTCATAATTTTCCTTTGATAATTCTTGATTAATATTGATTTAGAACACCTCATATATATCGTTGAAAACATATTTTATGTAAATTGTCGTTTCCAAAGAACTTTTCGTTATATCGGTTTCCTGTTATCCGGACTTTCAATTGGTCCAGATTCCTTATTCCTTGATTGTGTTACTTTAATGAAAATAGCAGTAACGAATTAGTTAGATTTTTCATATTTTTTAACCTCCGTGATTAATTGTAATGATAAAATAATGTATTATAATTAATATTTTTAATATTTAAAGCATCAATTTTGTGGTTAGACATTATAACAGAGTGTTAGTTAAATTAGTATAAACCACTACCAGATCATAGATCTACCCGTTTCGAGACGTACCCGTCTCTATAAATAACGAAATCAATTTTCCATGCAGCCCTTTGTTCAATTTAACTTTCACAAAAGTTTTGGTATCACCCACTTTAGACCCCGCCCCCTCTCACTCCCTCTCCCTCGTAGATTCCTGATCGTTCTGTAGGCATGTTAGTGCACGCTAGTCTTTGACAAGATTAACACGCATGTGATAAATATTGGTGAAAGGTTAACAGTACTATGGTTGTGGTGTATAGTGTTGTGAACATATTAGTGTAGTGTTTATCCTGACGAAGAGACGGGTAAGTCTCGAAACCGGTAGACCTAAAATCTGGTAGTGGTTTATACTAATTTAACTAAAACTCTGTTATAAAATGTACGCTTAAACTTTGAACAGTATTTCACTTCAAAAACAGCATCAATTTCCTTTAAAAAAAACTGTGCATTCATTTATATCTGTCAATATTATTTAGTGACCACCCACAGTTTTCTGAAATTCTCGTGTTTTTTTCTTTGTGTCTATTAAAAACTAGGAACTGTGGCCTACGAACGGCTGGGTGATTTCAAATGACATTGAATATCGTGGTTAATTCCGTCTCTGCAAGGTCGAAAATGCGTCAATCACGCTTACCTAGCTTGGCGGGACATACGTAGTTGTGCGCATCAACTCGCACGTGGCGCTTAAAAGGTTAACGAGAATTATTTGTCTAATGCAGTGGTTCCCAAAGTTGACAGGACCGCGACCCACCACAAAAAAATTAAATTTTCGGGACCCACCTTCTGTCTCACATAGTCCCAATACATATTGTAACTATGCAAAAGACTGTGACAATTAAGAAATACGTCCAAATATAATCGAAATTTTTCATTACGAAAAATATTAATATGTGATATTTTAATGGGAAGGAAGCATTTGTTGCCTATTTCTTGTCATAACAGCATTAGCGTCGACTTCAATTTTAGTCACTTTTAATCGCAGTGAATTCGATGCGTCCAATTTATTTCTGTATTTAGTCTCAATAGAGACCACGGCAGAAAATCCCACTTCACATAAGTATGAGGTGGTGAAGGGGAGGAGGACTTTCGTGGCTTCGTCAGACAAGCAGGGATAAATGTCAGCATCTAAAAGCCAGAATTTTGCTGACTGCTTGCGATTAAAAGTATTTTTCAGCGACGTATCTTCCAATAAATCAATAAGCTCTTCACTTGTTTTGTTGACATTTCAGTTAGTATGTTGTCTTGAAATGGATTACAAATACAGTTTATCATGTCGAAAATTTTGCTCCCTTCTTCGAAGTAAGCGTTTAAGTTATTTTTCAACTCTGTTAAATGAGTGACATCTGATCGCACATCGTTTTCTACAATAAACGTGACATGACCCGGACAAGACGTGCACAGTATTGTAACTGCGACCCACCTAATATTCGCTCGCTACCCACCAGTGGGTCGCGACCCATAGTTTGGGAAACCCTGGTCCAATGTCTAACTGAAGTGGAAAAACTTGACCGGCGTGCAATTTGCAATAAGGGTTTTGGTATATAAATATAACATAAGCGATAAGAAATATAACCGCGTAACATGTTAAAAGAAAAAAATCGTTACATCTTATTTGTTTTGTGCAGTTCTTGATGTACGTATTGTACATTGTATAAAATTTGTTGTAAGAAGAGATCGCTGAGATATATAGGGGGATGAAGTGATTTTATTGTTGGATGAGGAGGGGCATATAAAACCACTATATCAAAATTAGAAACTACTCTCCAAAAATGATAATTAAAATAATTCTAAAGAAAAACTAAAGAAAGACTTGCCAAGTGCCGAACTATATAAAGAATTCAAAGCACCAAAAATAATAGATATATACAAAGAAAAATCACTAAGCCAATTTTTTAAAATTAAAAATAGGTACATTACATTCAAGCGATTTTCGATCTAAGGATTTAGAGACAGGATATATATCCAGGATATATATGTATAACCAGGGTTCGAGGATATATATCCGCGGATATAATCATGATTTATATATCATGATATTTATGGCTTGATTTTTATTTTTGATATATATAAAAAAAAACTTTCTGCAGTCGTTAATAGATGGCGCTAGTTATATTTTAAAAATGCTTCAGATTGTTTTTTTAATATCTGCGGTCGTTACTAGATGGCGCTACATGTTTTTTAAAAAGTGCTACTGGTTATTTTTTAATATCTGCGTTAAAAAAAGGGCTATAGGTTTTTTTTTTATCTCTGCGGTTGTTACTAGATAGCGCTAGTTGTATTTTAAAAAGTGCTACGATTTTTTTTAATTTTATTTTGTTTGATATAATCCATTTTTTATTTCACACAAAAAAACAAATACTCATAACACTACATTAGAAAGAACAACTTTTATAAGTTATATATAATAATTGCACAAATTAGCTTTTTTCAGTATGCAATTCATTTATTTAATAAATAATAATTCACGTACAAAATAAATTTCCTAATAATTTCGATTGTATCAATCGACGTATGCTAAATAGGAGAAAAAAAGTTTGGATACATATCCAATTTTTGATATATATCGGATATATACCATATAAATCCGATTTTTTTATTTTTAATATAAAAATCGAATTTTTTCGGACCCTGCACTTACATACCAAAATTTAATTTTACCACTACCCAAAATCATTTTAGTTTTCTTGATTCAGAATATTTTGAGTTTGTTCAAATCTTTCAGAACAGTGCTGGATTTATGTCACAGAGACATTATTAATCAATTAGTGTATATTATAGATACATATAATATACACTAATTGATTAATAATGTCTCTGTGACATAAATCCAGCACTGTTCTGAAAGATTTGAACAAACTCAAAATATTCTGAATTGTAAATACTGGTAAAAAGGAATTGAACAAAAATTGGAAATAATATTTCCTGGCGTATCCTAGTGTAATGCAAGTATTCGGATGAATTTCATTACACACAATAAAGTATATTGCTCTCAAAATTCCGTAAAAAAACAATGTAGATTTTCTCATTAGCAACATCTGTGGGGATTTAGGGGAATGAAAATGGCTTTGTACAGGCCGCATGGAAAAGGCGCTTACAACTCATATATGAAAGCTTTCCACGCAATTTGAACATATATACAACTTCCAAAAAATGAATAAGCATGGTATATTCTATCATGGGTGGAAATGGCGAATGTTACAATTGTGTAAAGTGGTCACTTAAGCCAACCATAAAAAGACAGGTCATAAGTCCTGTGTACACCCAAATGACTTCTATACCTACTTTCCCATAATTAATACAGTTTCGTCTCTGTGAGATATCTATAATATACACTAGTTTTCTTGATATTAAATTATTTAATAATCTCCCCCAAACGATTAGAAAAATAACAGATCAGAAAAAAATTATAATTGAAACCAAAAAACATAAATACAAACGCCTAATAGACACGATATAATCATGAAACTGTTTTAAAATGCATATTTCTACCTTGTACCTGTACTCCTTCTCTGTACACGAGTCTTCTGACTCTCGTAGAGACAGTAAAATAAATATTTCCTATATTTTAAATGTTAAATGATATATATAAATTGTGAAAAGAACAAAATAAAAATAAAAATAAAAAAATATTTTCTTCAGAATCCTAGAGTGCAAATGAGCAAAATTTAGAACAGATAGTAATCAATATTATACACATTTATTTCGGCAGAAAGGGGCGGGGTTCGCAAGATGCCTGTGTTCTGCGCAAAATAGTAATAGTATAAAATTTGATCCCTTCTCTTACACAAATTTTTCTTTTTTTATATAAAAAAACTGTGCTACCTCTAGACATATGAAAATAAACGTAAGTAGAACCCATAAATAAGGCTTTGAACATTGTACATTAAAATACCTTAACGCAGTTGAAACTGAATTATTGCTCCACTGTTTTTTTTTAAGTTCAAAAACTAAATAAACAGCAAGCATGAACAACCTTCAAATGTCCCGTTTGTGGTGAATATTCTTCGTATTATCTATTAATTTTCGTGGTATACGCAATATTGTCTTGATTTTTATGGAATTATTCAATTTTAGAGGAGTTCTTTCAGGGGCATTATATAAAAAATGCTGTGCTTGAATATTCAGTTAGTTAAAATCAGATTGATTCCCGCCGTATCAACTTTGCTACAGCCGACCCGCGGCAGAAGAACTCGGAAGAATGTGTTATTATTTAATGTCGCCCGCTATTAGTTTTGACAGCTGCCTCGTGAGCGCCATTTGGCAGCACAGAGGGGGAGGTACAGTCGAGGAAAAAATTAGAACGGGATTACCGAATGAATGAAAATGGATAGAACGTTGTTTTTGGCACGTTTTCCTCACAAAATACTAGTTCGTAATTTTAAAAATGATTTTGTACAAATTCCACCATCATCCCCGTGTTTCTGCGAAGCTTGATCAGTCTTGAATTATTGTGATGGATTATAAATAACCTACTTGACATTCAAAATGCTTTGTACCATATCATCATATATCACATATGCTTTAGTTTAGATGGTCGTATCATCACTAAAGCAAAATGAATGCTTCGTATCATCACAGAAGCATATGTTAGATGGTCGTATCATCACTAAAGCAAAAATAATGCTTCGTATCATCACAAAAGCATATGTTAGATGGTCGTATCATCACTAAAGCAAAATGAATGCTTCGTATCATCACAGAAGCATATGTTAGATGGTCGTATCATCACTAAAGCAAAATGAATGCTTCGTATCATCACAGAAGCATATGTTAGATGGTCGTATCATCACTAAAGCAAAATGAATGCTTCGTATCATCACAGAAGCATATGTTAGATGGTCGTATCATCACTAAAGCAAAATGAATGCTTCGTATCATCACAGAAGCATATGTTAGATGGTCGTATCATCACTAAAGCAAAAATAATGCTTCGTATCATCACAGAAGCATATATTAGATGGTCGTATCATCACTAAAGCAAAATGAATGCTTCATATCGTCACCAAAGCATATGCTAGGTGATCTTTAGTGATGATACGAAGATTCAAAATGAATACTTCGTATCATCACTAAAGCATATGCTAGATGATCTTTAGTGATGATACGAAGATTCAGAATAAATGCTTTGTATCATTGCTAAAGCAAATGTTAGATGGTCAGAGGAGAAAACCTGAGACAATGGTTTGGCCAATATACCGTGGATGGATATTGAACGGATAAGAAGAAAAGAGAAAAAAGAAGGCTCAAGGACAAGCATTCACTAAATTCCAGGACATAAATTTGGTATAATATATATTGATAATAATTTGTTATCATTGAACTCTGTAATAACTTATTTTGTGCCATTTAGGTACTTCAGTCGGTGAAGCACCAAATAATTTTAAGCTGGTAACGTTCATGACAATAATTATTGTAACACAGTACCTACCTATCAAATATTTGGGAATTATCATCAACCTCAACATCAAATCCATTGAAGACTAACATTACCTACTGTTAGCGAATGAGGAAACTGTTCTAGTGTTCACCAAATTTAGAGATTTTTTTAATAGGTATCCAATGTTCTAACAGGTAATACCTATACCCACTTTACAGAAGAGCATTGCATTACCACATCTACTTACAAATATTATTTCATCCACAAAGTCTATTATCCAGATTGTATTGGACAACACTCAAGAAGTAAAATTAATATAAACTCACAATTATTTAAAACATAAAAACAAGGGCCCAGCTGCACTGTACCTACAGATATAATATAAGATTTGATAAGTTAATGGTATAAAATTAATATTTTTTATATACCTTGTCTAGATATGGACAAAAAATTAATATTTCATATTGTATTTCGTATTTGCCTATTAATTTTTATGTAAATAATAGGTACATACAGTCAGTACACTGTTCTACGTGAAAATTAAATACCTATTTGAAAGATTTTAATATCTGAAGCATCTTGTGACAGGAATATTGCGAGAAGAAAATTTATTCGTGGACGTATGCAACATGACATTTTATTTTTAATTATTTTAAAAATTGTAAATGACAATGGCCTCTAAAATTGTGAGCAATTCTAACAATAGGATAATGCGATCCCACGCGATTCAATTCTAACTTAAAATAGTTATTCTAGCTCCGGCAACGCAACTGGCATTATTGCCAGTAATTAAACAAATTTTTGAATCTTTATCAATGTTAAAAAAAACATTAATGTAATCGAATCTAAACGAAAATATTTTTCCCGCACAAAATGAAAAGAGACATGTTCAATTCAGCGCCAATGTCTTCATTTCCGCTTGCCCCATTTTTCCGTTGAAAACGTTCGTCTTTTAATAAAAAACAGGAACTGGGAGAGTTCAACTGTCATCCAGAGGCCGGTCGTCTGGCCGAAGATCGGGTTTATTATGTTTGCCATATTGGAAAGGCGGGTACTCGTGACAGCGGCGGCCATCTTTATTTGTTTATTTTGGAGTGCGACTGAAATAGGTGAGCTATTTGCGGCGCCCGCCTGGCGGCAGCTGAGCGCACTACTATCTGTGTCCGATAAAACATGTGCGGACGAATTAGCGCCGTCGAGAGTAGGTACCTACTTTCGTTCTGCGATCGTCGCCGATGTACGGTGACAGCCGCATTGTGTCATCGTTGTCAGGTGTAGGATATCATGCTATTTATATATTATTTTTATATTTCACGTACATATGGTTTTATTTCGGAATTATGAAGTAAGCACATGGCCTTTCTGTATCCCCGTATGCCCTATAAAAACAGTATTAAAGTTAGTAGATACACTCCTTCTCTGCGAACTAGAATTTCTATTTATTCAATTCAATTCAATTTCAATTTCTTATTCAATAATATGTACATTACAAACTTCAATTCAATGCATACATATTGTGAAGATATATCTATACGTATACTCGTATATTAAAATAAGAATATTAATCAATTAAAAATAACACATAAAATCTGGTCAAAGGTGTGGGAGAATCCTGCTTCGGAAAACCCCTTCAGACACGTGGAATATATCAATACCCAAAGCGATTTTGTTCAGCATTGCTGTATCTCTTCCAACAGGCATAACCATCGGCAGGTAGGTCCTGTATATTGGAACATACAAACCAATGCTCTGCATACTTTCAGTAATATCGACCATCCCGCGCAACAATCGATAAAAATGTGTAATCAAATACACATTCCTTCTAGTCTCTAAACTATTGTAGCCATGCATACCCTGGAGAAACTAGGAACGACCGTACCTGAACCGTCTGTTCATCTAAATTCGCAGTAGGTAAATAGGAGTATTGTCGATTCAATTCATCAGTATGAGTTCACATAAATAAATAAATAAATAAGGTCTTACGAGAAATAACAGTTGCATGATTAAATATTAAAAATGGTTTATGTTTGTTTTCGCACCAGGTACTTTAGTGATGTATCTGATGCGGCGCATCATAACTGAATGTAGAGTATGACCGTATTTAATGTTGGTATGGTCATCTTATTATGTTGTCATTGGCAGTGTAAATGTGAAGGAAATTTTTTACATTTTCTGAAAGATGCATTAGTTAAGAATGCTCTCATGAAACGCATCAAATAAATTTTTTAAGTTGACGGAGATACAGCGGTTTATGTAAAACCGTTCGAAGCGCACGACCGCGCCGAGTGTCAGATGTGCGATTGTCGAACGGGTCTGCTACCTGGCCACCTTTTGTTGATGAGTCCCTGGATGTTGAGGAGCTGTTGTATGGTCCAGGAATAGCTGGTTAATTAACGGAGAAAAAAAAGAGATAAATAAAAAATTTAGTTTGTATGCTGAACTATCCTTCTGCAAAATTTTGAATGCGTTTTTCTCGAAACTACGTTTTTCAACCTGGTGGACAACAAATTAAAAAAACTTTGCATACGCCAAGTCTTAAACTGTTTGAAAATCCAGTCTCTATGGCACCACGTAGAGATTTTTTTTATAAAGGGCCCCCTTCTATTTTTTTAAGAACGATGAATATTTTCCATGAAAATCGGAAATAAAATTTGCTGGTCCGCCATTTCGTTTTTTTTTTAGATTTCGAAATTGCATGGTTTAATCGCTGTTAACCCTCGAGCAGCAATTTCGTCGGAGTGTCTTCTTGGAAGCAGCGTCCACCGCAAACCATACTTTAGATTCGAGTAATAAGATTTATATACAGTCTTCTATGTATATATTGACTATGAGTATTAAAAAAAGTCCCATATATCGGTTGCTTGAAAATAATCCCGAAAAATACACCTTCGTACCACGCGAGAACCGTGATGGGGGCTATAAGAGTAGAACAAAGAGAAAGGGAATGATACAAAGAACTTTAAACAGAGCAGCTCTTAAAATACTCTTCAACCTATCGGTACACCAGAACCACTGACTTGTACAAAATCACCGGCATGCTTAACCTAGAATATCTGATATATGTGGGAAAGATAAAGATGACTTATCAAATAAAGAATAAATTATTAAAAACGAATATCGTATCACGAACAGTGATGTACATAGACAACATACATGGACAAGGGACTATATAAGAAGTGATATAGGTACCGCGTACTAATAGAGAGAAATATGGTTTCATATACACTGACATCGATTTGTTTAATGGAATCCCCAATTTCATAAAGGAATTAAATAGTGTAGAACTATTCAATAAACAGCTGAAGGGACTCGTGTTGGGGAGGAGATAATTGTTGAACAAATCAATGTGCTGATATTTAATATGTGTACCCACTTATTTTACTTAATTTCCTGTCCCTTATACCAGCATACAATGCTGTTTGGGGACATGCTATTTAATTTTTAATTTTAATTAATACAATTAATTAATGAATGTAGTGTGATCATATAAGATTATGTAAATAAATAAAAAAAATTATACTAAAAAATATACAGACACCCATCTCCTAACCTCCTCCCTCAGCGCAGTGATGTATATATATATACATCACTGTATATGTATGTATACATATTTTTAATTGAATTTAATCTTAATCTCACGGGATGCCAGGCACGAATCTCTGAAACTGATATAATTTATTTACTTATTTATCGCAGAATGTTATCAGACAGTTGGAAGGTAGGTCCTAATTTATAGTTCTAGTTTGGTGTTCTATAAAGATCAAAGCAGATATTTCAACAGTATACGTGATGGTCAATAAATCACCCGCCAATGTCATTTGAAAATATTAATACTTTTTTAAATACACTCGTAGGTATTCACGGTCGATTATAATAACATTTCTTCTGGATGGGTAGGTTTTGTCTAGCGATGCAACGAATATTCGTATTCGCCGAATAGAAGATATTTACCGAATATTCGTGTTCGCCGAATATCATCACGAATATTAAAAACAAACTGTTTATAACTGAACGCAACGCAAATTACGGTTTGGCTGTGCACCGTGTATCATACGCACTCTATTATCAGAGATTCCCCTAACACTGAATGAATGGATTTTTTGAGTTCTCAAGTTGTCAATTGATACTTGCGCCATTGAGGTGAGTATTCGCGAAAACGGCGCTATATAAATTATCCAAATATTATTATTATTTTTACTTGTTTCACAGTATAACATGAGGTTTTTGATCTAGTTTCGTTGGGTTATTATTAAGGTTAGGTGCTCATTTCATGTAATTTTTGTTTCGTAATAAGTATTTTTCGGTCCATTTTATTTCCGCTGTGTCTAAAAATGTTTATAAAATAATTTCAAATTAAATCTATTAACATGACCTTTTGTAAGCGTGAAAAAAGTGACATTTATTTTCGACTGCTGGGAATGTACAAACGGATAAAAGAAATGTTGTGCTTTTTGAATGAAAATTTTCCGGTGGTAAATTTTAATTATTAAATCTTTTAGTAAAAAAATAACAGTGATGTATTATTTATTACCTCGTTGAAATATTCGTATTCGTATTCGCCGAATAGTAGGTTTGATATTCGTATTCGTGAAAGTGGTATTCGTTGCATCACTAGTTTTGTCGCAACCGCAGTTTCAGGCACGTCTCAGTGATCGTCATCAGCCCGGATGATAAAATGTGACGAACCAAAACGCCTACTGACAAAGCTCGCCTATGACTGATTAATATGGAAGAAATTCTATATGCTTTGGTATTCCTTGAATAAAATGTCATTTGCTTTCTTTTATTCCTCTTACCGTTTATATGCAGTCGGCCTTTAAATCCGATTTTTGTTCACGTCTCAGGATGGTTCATTCGCGACTCTTTATGCAATCGGCCTTACTATGATGCATTTTGTACAGCATCATTGTGTATCTTCATGGAATCTATGTAAAAGTGTCTTGATGTAAATTATTTATATTTACCTTTGCGATCAGTCTCCACTCGTGGGGAAGGTGAACTTGTTCCGAAGCAGTGTTCCGAGTAGATGTGCGCTAGTAAGGTAAACTTCCTCTATTAGTTGAAATACTATCTTTTTGGCTGGGCCTATAATATGCCATCAATGTATTTTAGAAGAATGTTGGACCTTTGTTAAATTAATCCATTCTTGTGAGAAAGGGCAACATTTTTCTACAAAAGATTTACTTACCATCAATTCATCCTCTTCCTATTATTGATTCCGGAATGTTAAATTTCTACTTTACGACGTAGTTGTCTAGCATCTTTGTATTACGTGGCCATGCCATCGGAGTCTGACATTTTTAACATCAATTACCAACATTGGCACATTAAATATGATAACTAATAACGAGTAGGTATATTACTAATATGCCTCTACAAGGAGTCATTTTGTCTCTTCAGAGTCAAACAGTAAACAACAGGGTTGCAGTACATCTTCAATGCTAGAGTGTTGAAGCATTTAGTATTGATATATCATCTAGTGTCAGTAATCCTGAATAAGTTGATTCAATATGGATTGTTAGTTTTGTATGCAACACTGTTCTGCAATACGTAATACAATATCATAATGATAATTCCGCCAATTTAAATATGAGAAGTGGTATTTCATCTAAGTTGGGCGCTTGTTAATTAATATCCATAATCGATTGTAAATATTTGTTATGTGATATTAAAATGGATGGAATAAAACTATGTCCGTTTAATAAAAAATCAATAAATGGAAAAAATCAAAATGTCGTCGCTGTATATTTAATTAATCCTATGTGACGTTTTTGTATATTCTGAGATAAATGAATATTACTGTTTTTAAAAATAATTGCACAGACTAGATTTATAAAAAATATTTTAAATAATTACCAGGCAGACTTTCCAGATGAACGGCAATGTTTTTTTAAGTATATCTCTTTTATTTATATGAAAAATTGACAAATTGATTCGTTCATCTCAGGATGTACCTACCTACTAAACGGCACATAGAATTGATTATATACATACAGCGACGATATTTTTATTTATTTTTTATTTAATTAATAATATATATAATATTTTAATACAATAATGCCTAGAAAATGTTTACAATTAATTTTTTTTTGTATGTATATAACTCACCAAAAAGAATTATGATTCACGTGTGTGGTGAGTTTGGTCTCTTTTGACTGCGTATTCTATATTAACATATACATTAACCTTTGTCCTCCAATTAGTGATGGGTGCGCTCTGTACTCACTGCTACAATGTAGTACCTACTACATTACATTGAAGTGCACACTTCACACGTTCTGAAGTGTAGTGCACACTATAAACCACACACACTTAAAAGTTATTGAAAGTACATACTTCAAATAGTACACTTCATTTCAAAGCGAACACTACAACAAAGTACACACACTTCAAAGTTATTGAAAATACGAGCACATACTTCAAATAGTCCATTTTTTATGCGAAATTTTTGGGAAGTTGATGTAGATCTGGTTGGCGACCTTTTTTTTTTAGGTCGCCAATTTTTATTTTACCGAAATATCTCGATATATTCGTACTTATATTTTTTCCGGCGACTTTTTTTTTTAGTCACCAAGCTATTTATTTGGGAAAAAATATAATTACTTCACTAGTACTACAATTTCATTTCATTACTTCACTTCATTAATACTACAATTACTTCATTACTTCACTTCATTAGTACTACAATTTCATAGTATTACAATTACAGTAGCCGGCAAACATCTTGAAATTTTACAGCGTAGTGGGGGGAAGTTTGCGCATGTACCATTCTACCAAAGAGACCCAAATTTTGCCTTTCTGCGCAAACCCCCACTACGTCAAAGAATTTCAAGAAGTTTGCCGGCAACTGTACTTCACTTCGTTTAGTTTTTACTACAATTGTAGTGTACACTTTGTAGTCTTCAAACTGGTGAACGTGTGTGTGTTGTAGTCTTCATTTTGAAATGTAGTTTTTCCCATCGCTACCCCCAACCACTCTATTTCCAATTCAAACGGGCAGTCCTGTTAACATACTCACTGACTCTCAGCTTGTTTTTTATTCTGACTTAGGAATTACAATGGTGCCAAACAAAAATGGCTAGAATATCGATTGAAATGGGTGTAAATATGTTAAAGTATGTGGGAACTCGGATCTTCCAAAGCAATTCATCGCATTATTAATGTTAGAGCCATCGCTTCCAAGTCTCGTAAAGCATTAATTTGAGCAGCTGTTGAGAGCACGAGCCGCTTGTAATGTCGGGTGTTTCTGATTGCAGACGAGAGCACCAGGAGGAGCCGCTCCCTGGACAGCTCCGTGATCCTGGACCCGCTGGCGGGGCAGCTTCCCATTGTAAGTATAGGAGTACAAACAAAACTGGCATTTTTGTCCATCATTAAATAATATTAACCTTGTTACCTCATTGTGAGTTTAATATTATTTTATGTTTTTTTTTACTACTGATGTTTCAACAGAGAAACAGAATCTCAGAAAAGGTATGGAATATCTTTCTATACCTATAAAACTCAATATCTGTCTGTCTGTCCGTCTGGTTTCTATACAAATCTACACCGTTTGTCCGATTCGATTCAAATTTTGCATACTTGTGTTTTAGGACCCGGCGGGTAACATAGGTGACATTTCCCCCTATTCTTTTACCCCTTCCCCTCCCACTGATATATTTTCGATGAAAATCTAAACCGACCGATCGCACTCAAAATTTGCAAGCTTATTCTATAGGACTCGGCGGGAAACATAGGTGACATTTCCTCTCTCTCCTTTTACCCTTTTCTCTCCCTCTGATATATTTTCGATGCAAATCTATACCGTTCGAATCGAACCTTTGTTTTTTCCCACAAATTTTTCGAAAAAAAAATCGAACCTTTGTTTTTTCCCACAAATTTTTCCCACATATCAAAGCATTAACTAGCAATATTGATTCTGATTTCGCAAAACATCTAATAGAATTTGACCATACATTTGATATTAACACAGGCTTAAAATTTTTACATTTCAACTATAAGATACCTCAAATAAATAATTTAGAAATACTCGAAATTAGGAAAAATGCTAATATTAAGTCTAATATAATAAATACACAGACGAAATTTTTGCATAATCCTATTTTGAATATTTTTCCACTTAACATTCCAAATGACCCATAATAATCAACACCTCGAACCCCCCCCTCCCCTCACCAACCCCCTCAACCGCTCCTTCACCGTAACATATTTGCTTGTTTCAACTTTTAAGATTAGTACACAATAATCCTGATGAAGAGAACATTGTTCTCGAAACATGTAGATTTTTTAATCTAATATAGTGGTGAAAACAAAGTAATTTGTGTTTTATTTTAATCATACAGAAGAAGAAAAAATATTCTTCGAACAGTTAATCCTTTACCCGTGCAACATATATAAGTACTTTCAGTAAGTACTTTAAGCACTCTAAGCGTATAAGTACTTTCCGTTTCAGCAAGGCGCAGAGTATCGGCTCCGATGTATGAGATATGTGAAAGATTTCAGGTCAGAAATCTGACATAATATTTTTCTACACTTGTCTAGAGGCAAACACTATTCGTTAATCTTCAAGTCGTAAATTTTCTCACGCAGTTCCCGCGCGATATATTATAAAGATTTATTAAAAATTACGAGGCAGGCTGTTATTTTTGGAAACATTCACGAAAAAATGTGCCGCATTTCCATTTATTCCATAATTCATCATTTAATATCACGTTTAGCTTTTTTTATTATTATTATTTATAAATCATTGACCCAACCGATATAATAGGTATTTACTAACGTTAGTAGAGTGAAATAAAAATAGAATGTCAGATGTATTATAGTATATTTAATTAATAACTAACAGAATGCAATCTGTTTAATTAAGCTTAGATAAATCTAGATATAAGTACATAGAGCCATATTTCTTTATGTAAAACGAATCACGTTGTTTGCGTACGTGCATTGTATTCGAGATGTCGTCAAATGTTTGTATTAATTTATTTATATTTATTTTATTTATCTTAATTATTTAGTTTCATACATATGTTGTGTGGGCGAATACATGATTTCAGTTAAATATATTGCATTCCATAATCTAGTCATTTAAAAGTGTTTATAATAACATTTATGCACTCCTGTTTAAACCTCTTATAAATCAGACCTTTGTACATTCACTTTACTTTTCGTATTATTACTGTTCTAAAGTTTATTCTGAAAAAAAATACAAGCATTTTCTAAAAATATTTAAATCACATCACTAAACTTGTAAGTTTTTAACTGTGTGATCATCTTCCTCTCGTAACGAGAAAGATGATACGACCGGCCAACGTGACGGTATGTATTTCATCTCCTTTGTTGCGTGTACAAGTATACAAGGCTGTTTGGAAAACATTAATGACCTCGCAGGACTATATTCCTGCCTAGACTATGGGTCGAAAATGCTCAAGCTATCATGATATAGTTATGAAGATATGCGACATCAAAGTTTGCATTTTTTTTTCAATATTTCTGACTTATTTTTTATAAAACATTGGACTATCATTACAGTAACTTATATCGAATATGAAAAATTCATTCCCTTTAATACAAAACAAATAAAATAATAAAAACCTTTCAATTCCAATCGGACAACATTCCGATTGAAAATTTTTCAGCGTTTTATAATTATATTTAGCTTGTATTGATCGCACTGATCGGCCTGACGAGTAAATTACTAGGGAATGCAATCCCGATTCGGGATTGCCCTTTCGGGATCCCTCGAGATTAGAATTTCCAATCCCGCGGGATCCCTACGGATCGGGATCCCAGATACTTTTGTATTTTTTTTGTTTATAGAGCTGAATAGCAATTAACGACAACGCCTTGCATATTTAAATCAGCATATTTAATAAAATATTCATTATTAATCATCGCTTTCAAGTTTTGGTAGGCGTTTTTCCAAGCATCAATCAGTCAATGTAGTAGAGTTAGTAGTAGTTTTTATTACTATGTTAAGTTGATAAAATATAGCAAATTATTCAAAGCTATTTTCATTTCTTGAATGTGACATGAACATAAGTTTTAAGTACTTACTAAAAGCTCTGTAGACATACACAAGTAAACATACAAAACATAAAAAATGTTGATCAATCCCGATAATCTCGTCCGATTTTTCGGTTCGGGATTGATTCTTTCCACAAAGCTCCGTTCAACTGACAGTGAACGGTACCCACCGCTTACCCAGTACCGTTCTAAGAGCAAAAGCTTCCGTATCGGTCCTACTCAATCGTCTCCAGGTTGACATTTTTTTTCGATTAACAAGCAGGACCGTGCCGCTCCGCACCGGTCGTATAACCGTTGCGAAGCGGCACGGCCGCTCGAACAAAACCATTCACTGTCCCCGCCTCAAGATATGTCTTTATTAAAAATAATGCATTCAACTGACAGCTGAGAATGTTTTAATTTACACCAAAAAAAATTTTTGAATTTTGAATTATTTTGACATAGTTTAACAACAGTCCCTCTCATCAGCAAACGTAAGTAATAAGTAACCTAAATACAGAGGGTCAACCACAGAGTTTAATAATTTACAGAGATGAACTAAATCCGTTGTTCAGGAAAAGGGGTTGGGTTACAGCGAAAGAATTTCCTCCCTCGCGTATCTTCAATAAAAATTAATACTGCGGATATAAGTATTTATTCTGGCATAATTAAATATATAGTAAAAAATGTATTTCATTACAATATATGTTTTTTTATTATTTTTTTAAATTTCTTTCCAAACCGAGTAAAATCATTATTCTTGTAATGCGACTTATTTGAAGATATAAATTCTTTTTGAGGATATTTAGTTAAATCTTTTCATAATGTAATATTCTTCTTCGGGTTGAGGAAACTCCAAGTAAAGACTTGCTTCTCGTAAGTGTTTATTGGGTGACAATAACGGTTTAGACAAACGGTGTACAGTAAGATGCGGTCTGAATAACAATGGTAAAAAGAGAGAGCGACTCGACATTCACGCGCCTTTTATACCTTCTCTCTCTCTGTCATGCAGTCTCTTTCTGGCGTCGCGACATACGTTCCTCAGATCTATCACACTAGGGATGGGTCGTCGACGTATTTACCGTCGACGAAACGAGACCGTCCACGTCCATCCATCGACGAGACGATCAACTAGTTGAATTCGTCAACTAGTTGACGCGTCAACTTCGTTACACGGACGTCGCGGACGTTCTATGTAAACATCGGGACGATGGTCAACTGTCTACGGTTCAACGCGACGCTTCTCGACGGCTCAACCGTTGGCTATTTTTATGACGTTAATTTTTAAAATTTAAAGAAGTTCGAAGGAATATAGTTTCGGGGAAAGTAAAACCGCTACTTGTGCTTATATGTAAAAAGAAATATTTTATTATTTATTTGTTTACGCACATTATAGGCTTTTATATAGTGTTTTATATACTTCTTTCTATAATAAAGAAAGAAGTAGGTGTACACAACAATTTCAGGTGTAAGCAGTAAAATATTAGTTCAATATAAAATAAAATAATTAAACAGAATTGTTTTATTTTATACAGCGTAAAATTGGGAATTCACCGAATCGTCGCACGTGACATCACAAAAAATCAAGTAAAAAATAATAGATAATAGCTTATTAAGCCTATCTCGCCCTACGCATGTATTCAAATTTCAAATCTCTAGTCATAGTTCGTGTACACAGATCTGCACCCTATGGTAGTGTACTTTAGAGTTGAAATGAAATTACCCGTCGAGCCGTCTATAACGTCTATGGCATCTACAAGCAATACCCTACAAGTCGAGAGCGAGAGATGAGAGAGAAATAAACGGAGACCTTTTTTTCTTGCTCTCGCTCGTTGCTTTGCATTGCGTTAATCTCGAATCGTCCACCGACCACGGCGTCCGCTGTCCACCGTCTACGAATTCAACTAGTCCATGCGATAAACGTAAACGGTCGACGCGTCGATGCAACGTCAACGGTTGATTTCAACTAGTCCGTCCATTCAACGCCCATCCCTATATCACACCCCTCCGCACTTATCCTTGGCTTTCATCCCTCTTCGTTCATCCTGACAATTCTTAACCTAATTTCAGGCGAAGAGGACCATGGCGGCAGGTGTGGTGTTCTATCTGTCTGCCGGTTGTCGCTGGTGCTGGCTTCTGAAACAAAGAACACCCCCGTTAGACCCTGAGCGAACATGAGCGTTCCGGTTCTTCCAAGGCAGCTTTCATAGCTTCAGCCCGGGTCGGAACCCTGGAACTTTGTACATAAAATACCTACTACTTTTAAACAATTTCTATATTGGGTTTGCCCTTAATCTGATTCACATGCCTTTTCCACACGAGACCAGTGCCTTCAATTTCTACTAAATAAAGAGTTCGTCCCAATTTCCTTAAAACCTTTCCCGGTACCCATGATACTTTATTTATGGATCGAAAATCTTTCACAAAACAATTTTGGCCTATAACTAAATTTCTTCTCTTCCTCCCCCCGAAATAAAATGCTTGTTTACTTTGACCCCCTTTTAAATTTTGTATAACCTCACTTTCTAATCGTCTAGAACTTGTTGCTTTTTCGCTAGGTATAAAAATGTCAAAATTGGTACGAAGTCTTCTACCAAACATAAGTACTGCTGGTTCTACACCTGATGACGTGTGTGGTGAATTCCTATAATCAACCAAAAATTTATTTAATTTGTCTTCATATTCCCTATTAAATTTCCCATTAACCAATATTTTTTTTAAAAAATTTTTGCACGTCTTTACTGTGTTTTCTGCTTGACCATTAGACGCTGGCGAATTAACTGGTGATGTCAAATGTTTAATTCCTAATTCCTGACAAAAATATTGAAAATATTTTGACATAAATGCCGTCTCGTTGTCCGTAATAATTGTTTGAACATTCCCAAATTGTGTAAATAATTTTTTTAATAGTGCGATGGTGCATGTTGCATTTATATTTTTCATTTCTATACAATCTATCCACTTGGATGCTGCATCGCATACCACTAAAAAATATTTATTCCCGATTGGACCGAAAAAATCCAAATGTATTCTCGTCCACACCGTTTCTTGAACTTCCCAAGATGACAGCTCGGTTTTCGCGGGTGACAACGTATTTCTTGAACAAATAGCGCACGCCTCCACTAAATCCTGTATATCTTTATCAATCTGCGGCCAATATACATATCCTCGTGCCAGCCCCTTTGTCTTAGCACAACCAAGATGTGAACGATGTAACATTTCTAACACATCTTTCCGTAAAATCCCCGGTATAACTAACCTATGTTTCCAAAACAAACAATTTTCCACTATTTCTAAATCAAACCTTTTTGTCTAATATATCCATAATTCCTCGGCTTTACACACCTTCCTTGGCCATTCCGTCGACATATATTGCATCACTTTGCTTAACAAACTGTCAGAACGTACATTTTTCCTCACTGTTTCAATGTCTAACTGCGCGAGATCATTCTCTTTTAATAAACTAATATACGCGTCCAAAATGTCATTTTCTTTGTTATCTGCTTTATCTACCGGAACTCGCGATAATAAATCCGAACAATTTTTACTCGATTTGACGTATTCTATGTTGTAATCAAAAGACGACAAAAATAAACCTTGTCTTTGTAATCTGTTTGCAGCTAAGGTTGGTATACCTGTCTTATCACCAAATATCCGAATGAGTGGTTGGCTGTCTATAGCCAATATAAATCTTCGACCAAAGAGATACTGATAAATTTTTTTTAAACCGAACGTTATGGCTAACGTTTCAAGGTCTATTATCGCATACTTTTTTTCGGCATCCGTCAACGTTCGACTTGCAAAAGCTATCGGTCTTTCTGTACCGTTCGCAAACTTGTGTACCAACGTGGCCCCTAACCCTTTCAGTGACGCGTCCGTAATTAATTTAAGTGGTAATTTTGGATCAAAATGTACTAAAACTGTATCTCCCGTTATTAGCATTTTAACTTTATCAATTGTTTTTTTACATTCATCGTCGAAAACCCATTTCGTGCCCTGTTTTAATAATTTATAAACTGGGTGTAAAATCGATGCTAAATCTCCCAAAAAATTTCTATAATAATTTACTAATCCTAATAGGCTTCGTAACTCTCCAATATCTTTTGGGTACTCAGCATTACGAATAGCGTCTACCTTGCCTTGTAAAGGTCTCACTCCGATTTTGTCAATCATATGACCCAAAAATTCTACACTTTCTTTGAAAAATTCACATTTTTCCGCGTTCACGGTCAGATTACATTCTTTCAGACTATCCAGAACCGCTCGCACATTCCTTCCGTGCTCTTCCCAAGTCCTTCCCGAAACCAAAATATCATCTAAAAATACGACCGTCTCTTTTAAATCCTGTAAACATGAAGCCATTGCCTTAGCGAAAATTCCTGGGCTCGAAGCAATCCCGAATACTAATCGATTGTATTGAAACAACCCCAGAGAAGTAGAAATAACCGTATACTTCTTGCTATCCTCCTCTAATTCCAATTGTGAGTAAGCACTTTTTAAATCTATCTTACTAAAGAATTGTCCCCCGCTAATTTCTGCAATAACCTCCTCGAACCGCGGTAACGGATACCTATCTATAATCAATTGATGATTTAAGGTTGCTTTATAATCTCCACAAATTCTAATTTCGCCGGATTTCTTTAAAACTGGAACAATAGGTGATGCCATGGTGCTTGCCGTAATCCCTTGTAACACACCTTCATCCACCAATCTTCTTAATTCCGCTTCTACTTTATCCCGAATTGCGAATGGCACGACTCTCGCGTTACAAAACTTTGGACAAAAATCCTTATTTACTGTTAACCTTACTTTAAATTTATTAAACCTCCCCAATGTATTAGAAAAAACTGCGGGATAATCCTTTTTAATGTTTTCAACAAAACGCGATTGTTCATCCAAATCGATAACTTCCCCGGTCTCTAAAGTGTTAACTCCCGATAATAAAATTCCGAACCTACCTAAGAAATCTCTACCTACTAACGGCAATATTCCGTTGTCTATTACAACAAAATCTACTGGTAACATTTTATTATTATATGTAACATTTGTTTTTAATATCCCGCATATTTTGAAAGCCGAATTATCGTAACTGTATAACGTAAGATTAGTTTTTATGAGTGGAATGTGACCAAACTTCGCGTCGTAAATCTGTTTTGGAATCACACAAGAACTGGACCCTGTATCCACCATGCAATCTAAGCGTGTGTCTTCGATCGATATTTTAATCATGATCGGTTTATTCGTGCCTACGTTACTTGCAGTCCCCACCATTCGCGTGATGTCTTCTGCGATAACATTAACCCGTTTTTTTCCTAAATTTTTACACACCTTTTTCAGATGGCCTTTTTTGAAACATCCCTTACAAACAAAATCTTTATAAGGACAATCAACCTTCTTATGTGTCGTTGCCCCGCACGCAAAACATTGTGCAACTTTCGCATTCGTATAATGCACATTTCTAGAACCGCTGGAATTTTTATAAGTACCCACCGAAACATGCTTCCGCGAAGTTGATTGTGACAATTTATTTTTTTCAACAAAACAAATTTCTGATTTAATTCTCTCGGTTTTCTGTAGTCTACCCGTAATAGCTTCGAAATTATACGCAATGCCTTCCATAGCTGCCATTGATTGATCATCCGGTTCTAAAAATAACTTCTCTCTTAGCTTATGATTATGTACTCCAAGTACAAAAATATCGCGTAAATTTTCATCCAATCTTTTTCCAAATTTACATGAACTACTTAATTTTTTTAATCTAACCACGAAATCTTGGGCACTCTCGTGTTCAAATTGCTTTGCTGAGAAAAATTTTTCGCGTTCATGAAAAATCGATATGCTTTTAAAACAAAATTTATCTAAATGTTCCCACAATGCTTCTAATTTTACATCTGTTACCTTCTTAGGTACTACTAAATTTTGCAACAATGTAAAAGTATTTTCTGACAAAGTTGTTAAAAAAATCGCTTTTTTTTTGGTTCTGCCCATTTCTCATCATTAGCTACAAGATACTGCTCGAACCGAACCTTGTAGACGTCCCATGCGTCACTCTCGTGGTCAAACGACAGCGCTCTCCATTCCATGCTGCCCAACAACTACCTACAGACAAAGAAATCACAAAAGTACTTAACTTTGGCCCTGCCGCCTTGATTCTCCTCGCCTGCGTCTGCTGCTGGTCCACGCCTTCCTGGTGACTCCTTCCTCGGCCGCTTCCCTCGTCCAGAGCTCGCCCGTCTTCGGATGGTCCTTCCGCCTTCCTCAGCCCGTCGCTCTGGTCCGCCGCTCTGCCTCAGCTTCCGGAAGTCTCCGCCTCCGTAGCTCGTCCGCGATGGAAGTGGCGATGTGGATCCTTCCTAGATCCGCATCCAGTGACCCTCGACGCTCGTCTTCTTCCTCTTGAAGTCTGCGATGTCGATGTCCGTCGATGTGACCGCCTTTCCCTCTTACTGTGCGTCTTTTTTTCCTCTTGAAAAATTACGCCGCTGTGTCCCCTGCCGTATTATGCTGCTCCCGGTTCCGTAATATTTTTTTTCACAATCTCCCGATCTTCGTCAAAAAAAATATTCCTTTTCGGCTGCGCCAGATGTAATATTCTTCTTCGGGATGAGGAAACTCCAAGTAAAGACTTGCTTCTCGTAAGTGTTTATTGGGTGACAATAACGGTTTAGACAAACGGTGTACAGTAAGATGCGGTCTGAATAACAATGGTAGTAAAAAGAGAGAGCGACTCGACATTCACGCGCCTTTTATACCTTCTCTCTCTCTGTCATGCAGTCTCTTTCTGGCGTCGCGACATACGTTCCTCAGCTCTATTACACATAATAATTATTTTTTTCAACATCAGCCCTGGTGATGGACTCTGCAATGGGATCCGAAACGTCGGTCAGAGAGTTCACATATACACGGCAGAGTATCTCTAAACTATACGCAGAAGACTTTTGATAATTGTTTAAATATTTACAACCTCGTGATAATTTTTTAAACAAAGCAAACGTACCGGAATCACTCGTGGCATAACAAGATATTTACTTTCGTTCACGTCTATATATTATGGTCTGTGTGTTAATGTATTCGGGTAGGGAAGCTTATAGTAATTAATCAGTAATATTGAAAATGCTACATATATTTGAAGACCCCATGGCAAGAAGTTATTAACTAGCATTTTTGTCAAAAATGAGTTAATAAGCCCCCTAAACTAAATATTGTACGCTCTTTCAATTGGAAATAAGTACAGAACTTGAAAATAATTAGGACATCTTCAAATCATAGGGATAAACATGTTAACTACACTTTTTCATAAAAATCAAATCAGTTACTAATGGGAAGAACATGTTATCTTCAATAATAACATGTTCATGCCATCATTCAGAAATTAACACGCCTTTTAATTTGATTGGAATATTTATGGTTAATATAAATTTTACTCTGGCAGTACTGTCATATATTTGTTTTTATTTGAAGACAATTATAATATGTACATATATATTATTTTTCAATAATTTTAAATGGTACATACCATGTTTTGTATTATTAATTAACATGCTAGGTATTTTGTAATTTTGGATAATGGATGGTAAAAACGGATAGCATTTGAAGGGTTGTTTGATGTTCGAGTTTTCAACATGAGTTCCAGAGGCGAAAAAATATTTGTTAACTAAATTTTTTTAGGAAAAATTAGTATATTTTAATTTTTTAGTGCATAAATGCATTTTTTACTTTGTACATACTTTTTTGGTATTTAAGTGATATAAATCAATAAAAATTAATCTTGAATTAGCAATAAAACATATTTTTCAAAGGCGAAATGCAAATGTCTAATTATCTCAAAATGACTTGAGTGTTAGATAACAACTTCTTGCCATGGGTTCTTCATTTGGTTTTTTAGTTAGCTTCCGTCCATTTGAAGTAATATTTCTACCGTTCTTTTTTGCAGGACGACGAAGTGTCCAGCCCGTCCAGCGGCAAGCTTCACAAGACTCCCTGGGGCAAGATGAAGGACATCATCCAAACCAGGAAGGAGTCCGTGAAGAAGAAGCAAAACAGAAACAGCGTGAAGTCCAACTCCGACGGGAAGACGAGCGAGAACCACTCCCTCTCCGACGGGGGCTGCGTCTCCCACTCCGAGTCGGCCGAGGTCATCCAGGACCCCGGCGCCAGGCCTCCGAGGCGGAAGACGTCCGGCCAGGACCAGGAACCGTCGGAGGCGCTGAAGAGAACGACGCCGACGCTCACCATCACGATGCCGTCCTCGGAGGAGCTGGCCAAGGCGAGCCGCGCCGGGGACGCGAGGGTGGACCTGGTCAAGTGCACGAGCCAGTCCTGCGTCGGGCCTCAGACCGAGCACCTGGCGCTCAGGAAGCAGAAGAGCCTCGACCAGGTGAGGAGGTCGGGCCAGCGGCAGCCGGGCAGCGCGGTGCAGGACTCGAGCGACGCGGACACGGGCTCCCCCGTCGCGCAGAGGAGAGACTCCAAGTGGAAGAAGGTGAAGAAGGCCTTCCTCACCTCCGCTTCCATGTCCACACCCTCCAGCCCCAACAGGCACTCGGCGTTCTTTGCGGATTACGGTAAGCGTATTTTATTTATAATTTTGTTGACCGCCGGGGTTTTTGATTGGTCGAAACTGACATCCGAGATATTCCGCGCCAACCGCCAGCCAAGATTTAAACTTTAGAAAAATCCGCGCAGTGACAGTTGGAAAGCGTGCGCCGGTCTTTTCTTCTTGAGAACCGACATTCTTCTTCGTGTGGCGTACGAATCCGACGAAGAATTAGTTCACATTAGCCTTCCGGAGGAGACGGCTCGATCTGTTCCAGATTCGACGAAGCCAGGAGAATTGGAGATTGAATCCGCACTCGATATACCAGGAAAAAGCTGTAAGTACATTTTGTCAGCTGTGTTGTAGTTAGCTTTGGCCTAGTGTATCTCAGGTGTCAGAATACGTATTATCAATCATTATCGGTGGAGATTGGAAAGGAAGAAATTCTTTCTTAATACTGACCCGCTTGCAGTGTTGGAGATTCCGTCCGTCATCGCGAAGTAATATTTAAAGCATTAACTTTGTGGTCAGACATTTTAACAAAATGTTATTTATGTTAGTGCATAATCACTAAAAATTACTTTTTGTCTACCGGTTTCGAGACGTAACCCGTCTCTTCGTCAGGACAACCACTACCCTAGCGTGTAAATATCGCTATACCCCACAGCCACAGTATTATTTACACACCAATAAATTGAAAAAATACTCTTCACATGCGTGTTACTCCAACTAAAGGCCAACATGCACAGTGCATGTTGGCAACATTAGGTCTGGCGAATACAGAGGGTTTGGGAGTCATAAAGATGTTATATAGCTCGTCGCTGCATCTTATTCTTCAAGTTACGACATTGCTGACGGGTCCCAGGATTTTGCGTAGCACTCTTCTCTCATATATATTCAGCATCCCCAGTAGATCTTGCTGTCACTGTCCACCCATATGTCACTGTTGTTTTTATGATAGTTTTGTAGAGGATGATCTTTGTTTTCCTGTGGACATTTCTTCATTTGAGCTCTGGGAGGAAAGCCTTGTTTCCTTATATGATCCTCCGTTTGCTCTCCATATATTTCTAATGTCCAATATAAATTACTTTCAAGATAGTCTAACGTTTTACAATAGGTAAGCCGGAAATATTGAAAAAAAATGCTTTGATGTCGCTTATCTCCGTATTCTGAACTAATCAATATTGCTATTTCTGTATCTTGACAGTTATGTTTAACATTGTAACTACTCACAGAAGATTCTGAACAGCCATGAAAACCTGAGAACATTTTTAAATACATTTTTGTTTCTTTTTTTTTTTTGCTTTTCTTTAAATATTAAATATTAAGTAATTTTGAGAATTATTTACCTGGCTTATTGTTAAATAATAATATTGCGTATTCATCACTTAATTTTTACATCTTTTCATTGTTTATAATACTTGTCAAATAAATTACAATATTTTTATTATCGTTCAAGATATAGTAATGGCCCAAGCTTTTTTTTTAAATATAGATACGAACAAAGAATACGTGTCACATCAATACTCTTACTATTTTCAAATTAATCTAAACGCTTGTGCTACGAAAATAGGACTAACTTGCTGATCTGGAGTGAGGTTCGAACCCGCGACCTTTGGATCACGAGGCGAGAGTCCTAACCACAGGACCAAGAAGTTTATACTGGTACTGGTAATTATAACATATAACATACTTATGATAGTAATTAAACAAATACACGACTCAGTTGTGGCCTTGGATTTTTCATCGGTTATATCGTTCGTTTCGGGCTCCAGATATTTTGCATCTCCAGTTCAATCGTTCGATGTTCAATCTAGTTCGCGCGAACTACATTGAGATGGAAATGGGAACTGTATCTCTAGTTCAGCACAACTGATCCGTTCGTTCGCGAACTGCGCACCTCTAATTAGACATTAGTGATGAAAACAGTTCAAGTGAAAAAAGTAAAAGACTAACCCATTAAAACGAAGTTTTCATTATTCTCCCTTTCTCATTGAAACAGGTTTTGCGCCTAATCCACGGGTTGGGCTCGAAAAAATATATAAATCGTTAAAATTTCGAAAAATCCGTACTATATCCATCATTACATTATAATTATAAAAATTTTTTAAACGAAAATTAGTTAGATCATTTTCGTTTCAGCTCGATTGGAAAAGGGGTAAAATTGATCCAAACTTTTTCGTCAGACAAGTAGACGCTACGAGTAAAAAGAAAGGGAGTAAGAAGAATTGTTCTACGAACACAATTCCTTCGCTTGCTTCCAATAGGCATGATGACAGATTTTGAAATAACATTCTATAATGTAGGTACACGCCTACTATTACCGAAAATAACATTATTTCAGTAATAAACTAAGTTTTTACGCAAATAATCGCATTTTCATCTATATATTTTTAATTTTGCGCAAAAACGCCCGCAGCTTTCATTTCGTCTACGTGAAAATTTGTTAGATCATTTATCGTCGTCACGAGTCTGCCTGCAAACTTTCAGCTCGATTGGATCACGGGAAAAGGGTTAAAAATCGATCCAAAGTTTTTGTTGACGGCAAGCAAGCAGACGCCACGAGTTAATATAAAGGGAGTAAAAATTTCAAATGATACAAAACAATCAAGGTAGGCTCGTGAGTGTTTTGAACAAAAATGCGTATCTGATCTTGCTGTCATTCGACTCGTGTGCGGCGTGGTATAAATAGTGCAACGATATTGAGTTACCTCCATCTTCCAGGATTATTTTCATGCGCTGTTGAGGAGTATTGCTCATCAATGAGACCACTCCCGCCGCGACCCAAGAATGCACTGATAAGTGAGTCACGGCTATAATTACGCCTTTCGACACCACTCACCATTCTCGAGTAATTCCTGGTGACGTCCACATCCGCCGCTGGTGACGGGCTGGCCGAATGAATAAGAGAAAACACAAATATCCGATTGCAGTTCCGGTCTGGGAGTAATTGAATTTTGGCGAGCCCCCAAGAGGACAATTAATTGTCTTTGACGTCGGCACTCTCTACACAAGTGTTGCATAACAACAACAATAGGATTTTTTTATTTTATTTCTTCTTCATGTGCCTGTCGGGGCCCCCCGACGTCGGCGATCATCTGGGAGAAAGTTTCCCTGTCCAGGGCAGTGCGGAGCGGCTCTTCCACGCTTCTTATCCCGGTCCACTCTCGGGTGTTTCCAAGCCAGGAATGCCGCCTCCTTCCGACCCCTCTGCGACCCTCAATCTTCCCCTTCATGACGAGCTGAAGGATGGAGTATTTTTCGCCTCTCATTATATGGCCAAAATATGAAAATTTTCGGAGCTTTACTATGTTGAGTAACTGTCTGTTTGTATTTGCTCTACGTAAAACTTCAACATTACTAGTCATGTCAGTCCAAGATATCCTTAACATTTTACGATGTATCCACATTTCAAACGCCTCTAGGCGATTTAGAGTAGTCACCTTCAGCGTCCATGCTTCAACACCGTAAAGTAGAACTGACCATACATATTATATTTATTTAAAATTTTTTTTTACAAGGTAGTGACAGTTACTTATGAATGTATGTTTCTCTACTACATGAGTGTCATAAACTCGTGTGTAGTAGAGGAGTATCATTACATTATACATTTACAAAGAATTTTGAGATTAAATGTACATATTCATCAGGTAATAAGTATATACAGGGTTATTTGTAAAACATTAATAACCTCGCAGGAGGTTATATTCCTGCTTTGATTATGAGTCGAAAATGTTCAAGCTGTTATGACCTAATATCAATAGTTAAGGAGATATGCGACATCAAAATTTGCATTTTTTTTTCAATATTTTTGACTTATTTTTTGTACAACGTTGGATTATCATTACAGTAACTTATATCGATTTTGAAAAATTCATTCGTTTCAATACAATTTAAATAAAATGATAAAATCCATGAAAAATTTGAATTCAATTGGAATTCGAAGGTTTTTATTTTTTTATTTGATTTGTATTAAAGGGAATAAGTTTTTCATATTCGATATAAGCTACTGTAATGATAGTCCAACGTTTTACAAAAAAATAAGTCAGAAATATTGAAAAAAAATGCAAACTTTGATGTCGCATATATCCATAATTATTGATATTAGGTCATGATAGCTTGAACATTTTCGACTCATAATCAAGGCAGGAATATAGTCCTGCGAGGTTATTAATGTTTTCCAAATAACCCTGTATATAGACAATCAAGTAATAAGTTTGTAATAAAAAATAATAAGTAAGTAATAATTACAAGTAAGTAAAAGGAACATATATAATAAAAATAAAAATTTAATCATTTCTGAAGGTATTTTCTCAGGTTTTTTTAAATGATTCATAATTTTCCTCAGTCCTCATTTCAACAGGCAATTCATTGAACCATTTCACACCTGTAGTGTATGTACACCAATGTGTAGTGATGCTGAGCAGTTATCACAGGGATATGTAATTTACCAAGTGTTACATTTCTGCTACTTGACACTCTTTGGGTCAGCTCGTTATCACTATGAATACCTTTATATAGTTGAACTATGCAATTTTGTTTGTGGATATTTTGTAAAGTGGGGACTTGTAATTTATTAAAGAGGTCTATTGCCGGATAATCATTAGGTTTTTTAAGAATGGTCTTTATAATCAATTTCTAGGCAAATTCTAAAGGTTTCAATGTAGTTTTAAATGCACTACCCCAAGAGATAATACCGTATTGTAAAACTGACTGAACTAGAGCGTAATATAGTGTCTTTAATAATTTTATTTCTAAGATGTTTCTTATTTTAATAAATATATTCCTTTCTTATTCTTTCTACAGTTTTATCGATAATCCTCTTCCGTTCCACTCATATGGTCAGATTATAATTACCTTTTAAATTCAATAGATATTTTTAACACTAAATGTAAAGAGTATCGTCATATGGTGAGGCAGGTACCAGAAACTTGCCCTCCTCCCTGGTTATGTATATTATATACATTACGAGCCCTTTTGTATCTATGTTAAAGTTAAATTGGGAACAATTGGTTAAATGAAACTGTAACGTTGTTGTATCTGTCATTGTCAAATTGACTTATCTATGGTTATGTCCTAACTGTGTTATCCTTAATTGTGGGAGACATTTAACTATTTTTTATTTTTGTCTTACCAAGCGATTGTGTCTCCCTGTTGGATGACCGAATAAAATAAAATAAATAAAATACCCACTGCTGTACTAAAATCTGGAAAATAACCAAGAATGGAAAACGAAGTAACCCATTTTTCTTCTAAAAAAAAGAATAACTGTTTCTGTTCTCCAAGATCTCCCCATGAAAGAAAGGCACTCCACATCTCCACAACGTGCAGGAAAATATTTCTCGTGTATTTAGGTATGTTGGTTGAAAAGTTGGAGATATCCTGGAAAAAATAGGACGAATATAAAAATGTACAAGTACGATTCTTCTTCTTCGCTACACGGCCTCTACATTCAGTGGAAACACGAAACAGTTCGCGCTGTAGAAGCATTCTAAAATTTCACAATAGTTAGTTGAGGGTTAGTTATGAGTAATTTAATTTAGTATACGTTGTATCCTCCTGAGGAAGGGAACTTCGTTCCCGAAACTTGTAGAGGTGTTTGTTCATATTGAATAAAGAAAATAAATATTTAGTGGTGTACACCAAGTCGTGTTTTATTTAATTATGAAAACAAATAAATTATGTGTACAACATACTCATCAGTAGGTACTGTGGTGCTGGTTTAATAAGGAGAATCGTACCAGGAAGTTCTTTTTTGAAAGGGCTCACAGATGAATCAAAATGCCTACAAACATACGCACTACAACTCCTGGTGGGCTACAAGGCTTCGGCCTACGCGAATATTATCCTTCATTGATTTCTATATTGCTCCATTTTTCTCCAGTCTTGGATCTAATAGCAAGATATCTTCGCAAACATTGTTCCTCCATCTTATTTCAAGCTACCCCGAGCTCCTGCACCCTTTTGGTCTCGTATTCAGTAGTGACTTGACTGTATTATCTGTAACAACTGAAGTCCTTCTATTTTGATAAACTTTGAGACGTTTAACTCATTGTCGTAGCGTCTACGTCAAAATCCTTTTTATATAACCGAACCAAAAAGGAGCCTTAAAATTTTCTTTTTATAATCGTCGAGCGCACCTTCGTTGTTTATAGTCAGTACCTACCCAAGTTTCAAACAAATACGAGTATATAATAGCTGGTCTGACGAGCGTTCTGTTTACAGAAAGTTTGGTGTTTCTGGACAGCACTTGGGAATATATTTGATTCGGTTGATGGAAGATGTACGATCAATAAACTGCACCAAAATCGATTAATATTGTTCATATATTTGAATTCCGTTTTAACGAGGGAAATTAACCTTGTAAAACAAATAAAATTAATCCTCCGCTCTGCACCCGTTATACTTATTTTACCGCCCACTAACTTATGAGCGATGGTTATGCCGATATGCAGCTATTTTGATGAGTCATCTAACGTGATTTTCTGAATTAAATCCTAAATAGCAGATCCTTTGGACTTTTAAATATCCTATCTTGGTGTTTTATACATTTTATTGGTTAATAGCGTAACATCTGTGAGGGATATTTATGACGTTTGACGGAGCTTCGAAGTTCGGCCGATAGGTGTACTGCGCGGGGGAGAAATTCGAGTATGCGCGCGAAAACTCTCTTTTCGAATCCCCCAAGATCGACTGTCACTTCAACATTTAAGCACAACTTAACGGGAGTGAATTCAATTTTAACTTCAATTTCTTTACTCTAGCTAACTTAGATTCACGAAGACGTCAGCACGAGAAAACGACCTTACCAAATGTGACAGAGACTTTGTAATCTCAAAGTAAAGCAGGAAAAAGGGGGCCAACTATTTTTTGGAAGAATCGCGCTTCTTTACGAGGTGATTCCATCGTCGGTGGGGTTTTGTGAAGGTAAATTATATACCTTAACTCCCATACACCAAAGCTACTAACAACCCACACTCGTAATAGCAATTAGCAGATGTATAGGTACAACTAGCTAGGCCCAAATAAGTAATCATTGTTTAAATGCTTAGAGGCACAGTACACAACATTGAAGGATACTCGCACACATGAGTGAGAAGAAATTCTTGCAGTCTTGTTTATAATCCCTGTACATAATTAACTCACTGTACTCCACCGCCAAATTCCCACGAAGCTACGCGCCTCATAGGATCAAGTGAAAAGTTTGTCAATTGGACAAGATTGAGATAGTTTGTATGTTGCATATAGTTTGAAGTTTACGAAGTAAAAATTATATCTAATTATGCTTATAAGTGGTACCATGGGAGTTCGGCACAGTGCAGCGTCAAGAGTGTCGCTTTAGCAGAAATATTTAAGATTTCGTTATATTAAATTATCATTAATAACTGGCTTAACGCGCTAGACCCTGCAGGGCAGATTTTCCCTAACATTAGACTACTTTTTAAGAACCTGATAAAAATCAATTTTTAAATTCTAAGTTTATTAGAAATTGATGGTGTCACTTAAAGATTGAATAGAATTGTGTATATGTACTTTTAGTAAGTACCTACTTAAAACTTATGTTCATGTCACATTCAAATAATGAAAGTAACTTTGAATAATATGCAAATTTTATCAACTTAACATAGTAATAAAAACTACTACTAACTCTACTACATTGACTGATTGATGCTTGTATAAACGCCTACAAAAACTTGAAAGCTATGATTAATAATATATTTTAATTTAATATTTTATTAAATATACAAAAATGCAAGGCGTTGTCGTTAATTGCCATTCAGCTCTATAGACAAAAACAAAACACAAAGTATTCGGGATCCCGATTCCTAGGGATCTCGTGGGATTGTAAATTCTAATCACGAGGGATCCCGAAAGGGCAATCCCGACTCGGGATTGCATTCCCTACTCATAACCAATAAACTTTGTAACCATTAGGAGTCTTGTTATTATACCCATAAATGTAAAATATACAAACAAAAAATATTAATAAATCTGTATTATATATTATTTATTATTATAATTGAGTCCTTAAGATTAATCACAATCAGTAACTTATTGACAGTTTTGCTTCAGCGCAGCTACCATGATTGACCGTTTCTCATCGCTTGACAAAGCATTTCTCCGTAGTGTCCATAGAACGAAAAAAGTCGATCCCAGTTTTATCCAGAACTTTCTCGACGCAAAGGCGGCCATTTTTTTCCGACTGCGAGTAGAGATTTTTCACTTTGGCCGCGTCTGCTATCAGCTCCTGGTACAGTTTCACGAAGCCGTCAGCAGTTTTTTTCTATAAACAGACGAAGATGTATCATTTTCCTACTCTGACTCCCCTAAAGTTTAGCTAATAGCTAGGAGATGGAGGAGATTTAACACAGCTAGTACACAATAGTTTACGGGTGGATTCCTGTTTCAATTACGCAGGTAAACAAAAACTTTAAATTTCTTGAAAAAAATTTTTTTTTCCAGACATTTAAACAGAATTTTTGTACACTTCATTTAATCAATCATCATTATATATAAATATATATATAAAGAAACCCGTGTTTCCCTACCCGCCAAGTTTTCTCCACAACTAGCCACAACCACCCACCGGTGGTTATGATGGTAGATAAACCTTAGTATCACATCGAAAATATGCGAGTTTGGTGGGGGTAGCTATACGTGGGTGGGAGTGGGTGACGAAAATGTGCTTTCTAGCACATTGTTTTGTTATGGGAAGGCCGCAAATGCTTCAAATTCTTAAAAAATAGGCTCGCCGACTGTGTCGGTGAGTCTAGAATGGTAGTTCTAGATGGAGAAGGTTCTAGAAAATTCCCTAAAGTTCTATAAGATTCTAAACTGAGTGGTGGAATGTGTCGGTGTACCTAGAAGGTTCCTATACATTCGATAAATTTTTTGAAAGTTCTGGAAGGAGAATGTTCTAGAAGGTTCGCGAATGTTCTATGACGATCCAAACAGTGTACTAAAAATCTACGTGCGAAGCCGCGCGGGCCCAGCTAGTTTGTATTAAAGCGAATGAATTTTTAATATTCTATATAAGTTATTTTAATGATATTCTAACGGTATACTGAAGATATGTCAGAAATGTTGAAAAAAAAATGTAGCCTTCAAAGTCGCTTACCTCCATAACCAGGTTAAACCAAGTTCGTCTCGTAATTTGATCAGGAATCTATTTGCGGACTAGCTGTGTTACGTCATATATTATACGTGTACTTAGTTGTCATTTACAGGGATTATATAAGAAGTAAATACATACTACAAAAGTTTTTATACTAAAATTATCGCCAAAAGAACTCAGCAAGTACCTAACACTAGTATGTGTGTGCTTCCCTCGTGTACTAGACGACAAATCCCAAGACAGAATTTGTTTTTCTTAAAAATTTTAAGATTGCAGGTGCATCGTCACTATTTAAAAATGATTAAGACTTATTATTAAAAATTGTTATGCCGATTGATAATAATGATATCCAAATTTAGTGTGGCCTTTGGTTTTGCCATTTTATCGCAATCAATGAAGACATTATCGATAGTATTGTCAACTGCAGAATATATGTTTCAGTTTGTTGATATCCTCGTAGAACTTAATTATTTCCTATACGCGAATAGGTATACAAATAATTTCTTACACTTTTATATTTTCCAAAAAAGTATTCTTATTCTTTTGTCTGCTGTGGGAGCGTCCACAAACCACGTGGTTTCATTTTGAACTCTTTTAACCTCTCCCTCCCCCCATGTCACCCTGACGTGGCTTTTCCTTTGACTTCCCCCCCTCCGCAGTTTCTTTTCTATTAATTCCAGAAGACATTTTGTGCTATTTTCTCTTACCAAAACTATTTTACAATTATTTATTGTGTGTCAACCGATCTGCGGAAATTTATCTAACGCATGTTCTGTATCGTTTTAATAGTTCCAAATAAAATAAATAAAAGTAGCTTGATTCTGACCCCCCCGCCCTCTCACGAAGCCCAGCGTAGCATTCTACCTTAAGCTACAGATACACATGCTTATTTAGTGGCACGTGAGCATGCGCAGTATCGACCTTCTTTAGGCCTTGCTTATTAGTGGCATGTGTGTACGCACATTGCTAGCAATGAGCATGCCACTAGCCATACAACCGTCGGTTGATTTATGAGCATGCCACTAAGTGGCATGCCACTAATAAGCATGTGTATCTGTACCTTTATTCCCGCTTTCCTTGATCCCGCCACGTGACTTATGGACGCTGCTTATTGTATTAAATAATATGTACACGCAATAAATTAATTTAACATAGTATTTTGTCCCCATTTTTCTCGTAATGCTGCTCAACAGCTAACATTATGTAAAAAGCTTGCATCGGAGCTTTATACATTGAGCTTTTGCTATGCTCCAGGGCAAAGGGAATTGTTCAGAATATTTTTGAGTTTGTTCAAATCTTTCAGAACGTAGTGCCGGATTTCTTGTCACAGAGACATCATTAATCAATTAATGTATATTATAGATGTCTCGCAGAGACGAAACTGTATTTTTGAGGGAAAGTAGGTATAGAAGTCATTTTTTGGTATACATAGGACTTACGACCTATCGTATGGTTGGCTTAAGTGATCACTTTACACATATGTAACGTTGGCCATTTCCACCCATCATAGAATAGGTGTACATAGGACTTACGACCTATCGTATGGTTGGCTTAAGTGATCACTTTACACATATGTAACGTTCTATCATGGGTGGATTGGTTACAGTTGGTGCACGCTTTTGTGAATACATCTTACGTATGTTTTGAGGCACAGCAGAGAGTCTCGGTTGGTCTTCAGCTTCTTGGAGTAGCACGTGGTGGTGATGCCCCGCACCGCGTCCGCGGCCCGGCTCAGCTGGAACAGACACACCGCGCTGTCAGCGACCATCAACAGATAATATTTCAAATAATTAAGACAAATTATAGAAAACTCAAAGACCCTATGACCCATTGCGCGCAAGACCCTCGGAGACAGAGAACCCAATGCGGAAATCCGCAGAGCCTGCGACATACAAGACATTGTAAAATGAAGCAGGCAGAGAAGGCGTTTCTGAAGGGAACATGTCGAGAGAATGGACCAGACAAGACTTCCAAGAGCCCACAGATACGCGGGATTCCAGAGGGGCGCCGACCACCAGGGAGACCACCAAAGTACTCGCCACAAGACCAGGACTGACCTGCCAATACAGATCAAATATCTAATAAAAAAAGAAGAAGATTGCAAGCTCACAAAGATGACTCCTTTTCAAAAAACGTGTGCATTAATAAAAAACGGAGCTGAACGCAGTCAAACATCGACAATAACATGAAATACAGAAATCTGTATGAGAATTTTTTGTTTGCCGTTTCGATTACTCAGCTAAAATCGTAATTCAATAAACAGTTCTAATTTTAAATGTAATAACCAATCATTTGTCAACTTTTGAATTGAGCCTCTTTATAATTGGTACTTGATCCAAGATGGTCGACAATACATTACTTATATTACTGGAATATTAAATTGAAGTGAATAAATTTTAACAGCTAAGCAACAAACATAAACAATACATAACGGAGTTCTTTAGAATAAGCCAGCACACTAATAATGTTGGTTACTTTTCTCCCATCACAAGGTTGTGTCGCACATATAATATGTATTGACCCTAACATTGATGCTGATATTCTTGCAGATACCTTATCATCGTTCAAAAACTCACTCATACACAACATCCATTTTCTAAACAATGACCTGAACCTATAGATCCATTAAATCAATTATTTATTAAATACTAATCGCACTACCTTAAAACACTAAATATACAATACACATAAATGTACATATAAAATATACTTAAATAAAAAAATACCTATATGTTACTAGAGCGTGCCGAAGACACTTGTAATTGGGATAATGGGCATAGTCTTCACTTATAATTTATTATTATTAGAGTATCATGTACCTATTATCCTGTTAGTGTCTATAATAAATATAAAAAAAATACATGAAATATAAATATTTTACTCTCTTTGAAGGCTAACTTCTGGTGAGCGCGCATTTCGTTGCGTACTTAAATGTCACTTTAACAACTAACTTCACGGTCTCGCATTTCCGCTTCATGCTGCGTGGGCAACTTCCGTTACAATATTTTTTTACCCTAAATGCCACCAAAGAAGTATAACTTCAGGTTAATTAAATAATATTTAACTTAATTATTCAATCTCGAGTGATGCGATCACTCTGTAAGCTTCGCGCTGGCGCAGAGCAGACACTGTATTGTTTAGTCCATCCATGGATTGTTTATTGTTTATTACCGTAATAATGGAGTTGGTTATTTACCAAATAAAACATAATTAATCATTATTGTAACAATTATTATGTGAAAAGTACAATGGATCAATAATATAATATGAGGAAATTCATACTAATAATATCGTTAATTTAACTAGAAACACATATTTTTCAAACATCCCAATAGGCATGATGACAAAGTGATTTTAGAGAAGAAAATATTTTGAAAGGATTCTAAAAAATGATCCAGTTTTAATATACACATTGAGTTTAATAAGATTTTCAATAAAATAAAAGTATAGAATTGCGCAATCCGCCATTTTAACTGAAACACCGGTCAGAGCGAATGACGCCATGCCTCAGTACCCATCAGCGGGCCTTTGAACCGTTGCCATAGACACAATGCAATGTTTACCGAGGCTTGACGTCACGTAGACGAAATGACAGCTGCGGGCGTTTTTGCGCGAAATTAAAAATATGTAGATTAAAATGCAATTATTTGAGTGAAAACTTAATTTATTACTGAAATAATGTTATTTTCGGTAACAGTAGACGTATGCCTACAATATAGGTATAATGTTATTTCAAAATCTGTCATCATGCCTATTTTTTAGCCCCTCATTCTAAGTGCAGTCATTTGGAATGTTGAATCAGCTATGCATGGATATCGCATCATCACAGACCATAAATACCTTCAAAAAGAGACTAAAGCAATTTTACTCAAAAGCAGTTTAACCACCGTATACCCAGAACAGTAGTTTATCTCCGGCCTGTCGGCGAGTTATTAGCCTACTCTTGCATTGACGCTAGGGTTGACACTTTATTTTTACTCCCTTTCTTTTAACTCGTAGCGTCTGAGATTCTGACGCATAAGGTAGACACGAAACCCGAAAATTTCTGTAATTAGTATACCTAGTTTCTGCACTTAAATTGCAAGAACGCTGATTAACATCAACGTAGACTTTTCAAAACTCACAGTCTTTGTGATAATCAACACACCTTTTTAGTAAAGCACCACAAACATAAAAAAGGCATTTTTTTCAGGAAGCGCATTTTTTCTAAAGCGGCGGCTGCGAGCGCGAATGGCACCGAAGGCACGGCCCTTTCTGCCGCCGCCTTGTGCCCCCATATTGTATGTCAAGTGTGCGTCACAGTGCCGAGCACGCACGCACACATTCTAATGGGTAGCGGCCAGTTTGTATGAAGACGTATTACTGTTCTTAGTATACTGTGGTTTAACCCTTCCTCGACCCATCCATCTCCTACTCGTCTTCTTATCATGGAGCTAGTTTTGTCATTATAACATCGCAAACCGGAAATATATTTCAATTTTTATACAAAACTGTGATGGAAGATGGCGATATAGCTGGACATCTGTATCCCAGGAACAGGCTCCGAGCAATGGCAGGACGCAGTCATAGATGAAGCAGAGGAAGAAGAAGAAGAAGTGTGGATGTTTGGAAAAAATTGCTAACTACCTAGAAATAAATCCGCCAATGTATTATTAATATGTAACGAGGCTAATAAAAACTAACCCATAAAAACCAAGTTTATATTTTTCTTCCTTTCTTTGTAAATTAAGTTTACCATCATGTAATTAAATAATTGATAGACTGAAAATGAAACACGTCTAGACAAACATTTATGTCAAAAATCTCTAAAAATATCTCTTTATTATTTGATTTCTACCCAAAAAAACCGAAGTGTTCTGTCATCTGTGAACCATATTGTCTTATATTGTCAATTGTCATAAATTTTCGAAATTCATAGTGAAATACCTATAATACTTATCGACGGAGTAATTCAAATTTTAAATATTCCGTGACGTTATCAGGCCGCCGTTGGTAGTAATCAAATTTTCGTAATGATTCCAACTTGAAAAAGCCATTAAAATTTCTAAAAAACTAAAATTATACTATAATTATTAATTTTTTTTAACGAAAATTTGATAGATCTTCTTGATTGTCGCTACGAGTCTACTTGCAAAGTTTCAGCTCAATTGGATCACGGGAAAAGGATTAAAAATCGATCCAAAGTTTTTTCGTCAACCAAACAAGCAAGCAGACGCCACGAGTTAAAAGAAAGGAAGTAAAAAGAATCACTTCTATCAAGTGACAGTGGTTTGAAATGGTCACAATACTACCGAAGAATTGAGAACGGTCTGCAATGTTCTACGGCTTTCGGGAAGCATCTGAAACATTCTACGAGAATCTAGAAGCCACGAGAATCGTCTCCTAAACACTGGGAACGCCTAGAAGGTTCGATACCAGCATTGGCCAGATATAACTAAAACGCGCGCGGGAGTAAAGTTGTCGTTGTTTTAAAGCGCTTGACGGCGAAACCAACGCGAAGGCAGCCGCGAGCTGCGAACGCCAGGGTGGTCAACCGAGCGATTATTCGACAGCGAATAATTTGTAAAAGTTCTTACGTAGCAAAATAAACCGAAGCGAATAGTATGTGCGGAAACTGGATGGAATTTTCTAGTGAATATTGAATAAAGTATTAAAGCGATAATAAGATGTCTATTTTATTTTATTTATTATTTATTAACGCCCTATAGAGCTTTTACAAACAGATAGGTATAGTGTACATGGAAAAAATACATAGCTTAAAGAAAAAAAAAATATGTAAAAATAATAATGATATAAAGCGGAAAGAAAATACTTAATATACAGATACAAATATATAAAGATAAATACAATATTAAGTAAAAAGCAAGTACATAATAAGTAGAAGCATAAGGAAAACATAATATAATAGAAATTCAAAAACAACAAAAAAGTAATAATATAGAGTGAAAAGCAATAGCACAAGCTTTGAAAGTCATAATATAATATTTAAGAGTGATAAATTACGAAACAGTTTAATTTAAATAATAGCATTGAGTAACTTTTTACATTGAATATTTATTAATCAGTAATTAATAAATCTGTAATTAAATTCCATCGTTTTCATTAATTTCTCCCAAAGGCACGACACGTGACAATATGTATAAAAAAAGTAAATAAATTGCTCTCTCCGTTGCAACCCATTTTTCGCTGAAGTCGGCAGATAGCCACTGTGCCTTTGGGATTATGTAAAGACAGTTCCATGGCTCATTTGAAGCCTTACAGCACGAGAGCCTGCGAATAAAGCCATGTATTCACTAAGGGACAAATAGCGCAACATTCCGCGCGGCATGTCGCATCAACATCTACGTTCATGTTTCGGAGACAATGGCGCGGTCATTTGACGTGTACACTAGGCTGTCCCGATAAAAAAATTTTTGACTTACCTTAACACAAGATCTCTCAAAACTTGCGTAATTGAGCGTACATTACCAAAATAATTTTAAAAATAAAATTAAACTATATCTTGAAGGTTCTAACAATCTACAAAGTTTTGAAAAATTGACATTTTTATGGTGATATTTCGCTATCCTCAATTTTGGCTCCTGAACTAAATACAAAAAAATATTTACTTTTTCTTCTATTTAGGTGTAAATCATACATGACGTTTCGACATGCATGCAACAACACGTTACCAGCGACTTCGAATTTGTTAAGTTTCAACCTGCATACCCTCAAGTTTGAACTTGTTTTGAGGACTTTCTTGACTTGACTCGCGAGTGTTTTCTTCGTAGCCAAAATAACTTTTGTGCCATAAAAGTACCATTGCGATTGTTACAGTGTTAAAAGCGGATATTTCAATTTTTAAATAAGATATTCGAGGCATAGTCAAACTACTTACGCTATGTTCGGACCATACAAGGAACTAGACAATCAGCATAATCTAACAACTATAAGGGACGTCATTTAATTTATTTTATTTGTCAAGAACGACATGAAATTGAAGAATAATGGAAAAGATCCATCCAAACCAGATATACATATGATTGTTTTCGAAGAGATCAACAATATTTGGACCAAAACTTCGATTCCAATTTAAACTAAGGAATGAGTTATTTAATTAATGAAAGCTAATTTCGAAAAGTATCTCAATTTGAAAAGATACCCCTAAAGCAAACGAAAAGATAGTTTTAAAAATAAACTGAAATGTTTTTAGAGTCATCTGAGAAGCTTTTTGACGTTTCTGCTTGTAAATGCACTTCATTTGAATCTTGTTTGTGTTTAAAACCTAAGAAAGTTCACATCAATGAGAAAAGTTTTTGTTTGATCAAATAAATGATAGAAAAAAAGTTATAAGCGATTTTCATAAGAAAAAAACGGCTAAATTAATGAAACGACAGCAGAAATAAATTGAAGAGTCAATAAGGGTAACAAAAAAGTCGTTTTCTACTCAAGAAACTGATTCTGTCTCAGCAAATTGTGATAAAGATTCAGTGCGTGAATCTTCCCCAGAAACGTATCCGATAACAGAGGCATCTCCGATAAACACGCCCTCGAGAGAGACACCATCGACTTCAACGGCGAATTGGAATACATTGCCATTGCTAACAGTTGCTAAAGTGATAGTGGTGACGTCGGCTTGGTTTCTACCGAAGATTTAAATCTGGTTATTGATAAAAATAAGATCTACAGAGATGTATCTAAAGCCCTGAAGCTTCAAAAGATATTGGAGGTATTGTTATAAAAAGCATTTACTTTGATGGACGAAAAGACCATCGCAAAGAAGTTTTAGAAGACCACATCTCAATTTTAGCACAACCTGGATAAATTTATTTAGGACACACAATACCGAAAGACGTGGCACTGCAAAGGGAATTTTATAAGAGGGTCGAGGTTGAAATATAGATGACGTGATTTCCGTTGAATGTCACGGAATGTAACTAACACCGATTGTAAGGGTGGCGTGATTCAATATTTAGAGGAGTGTTTGGAGAGACCGTTGCAATGGTGTGTTTGTATGCAGCACGTCAATGAGTTACCCATTCGTCATTTATTCTTGACCTTAGATGGTTGCACTTCGGGTCCTAGAGAATATAACAGACGCCTCACAAAGTGTAACTGACGTTACTTCTAGAAATGGCTTTATTAGAACCAGGATGCAATCTCGAGCAGAAACGCCAAATTTTGGACACAAAAATAAGTTTAAATTTTTAGTTTTTGTCATTTATTATAAGCTATATTTTATTTATTTTATTTCATTGTGCTTCTGTTCATTAATTTCAATAATAAAATACCTTTTAAACTTGGTATTTTTATTATTTTAGGCAAACGGTTTAACTCTATAAAAACGTAAAATTTACAAAATTTTAAAGCTTGGTAGAGCCCTTAAGATGACGAATAATTCTAGTTTTTTTTACCTTTTTCGCAATTTGTGCAAATTTTGATAAAATTACGCAAATTTTGATACCTCTTGCGATTGTGTAGCTCAATTTTTTTTTCTCATACATGGACGGGACACCCTACTGCTGATGGCGGTTACGTAAAAAATGTGAAAAATTTTACTTTTTTATTTACATGATTTTCTTTCAGATTTTAGTCTAAATGACTTTGCTTAGCAAAAATATTATGGTTTGATACCAATTTCATTGAAAAAACTCCCGTTTTTCGTAAATATAAGAAAATCAATTTTTGGTCGAAAACTCTCGTATTTGTTGGCACAAATACCGTTTTTCGGTGGCTTTCGCGCCCGGAACCTTATCAGTGATAAGCCCCGTCGCTAGGCCTATAAAACACTCTTAGTTATCTGTAGATTTCTCCGAAATATGATAAGACATGGCTTCGCGACTTGTCGGAATCAAT
>JADDOH010009121.1:0-52208 GCA_016648135.1 Agrypnia vestita | reverse complement strand
GAATAGACCTTGAATAGTAATTTTTTGATGGTCAAAACCGCAATATTCTGTATTCGCAATGGTAATACAACTGAGTCACTTTATACTTATTATCACTCATAAGCATCGTCTTTATACAGAGTAGAGATTGATTGATTCCTAATGTTCGGTGTGAAAAATGTGACAGTATTTTCACATATTCAATGAGATAAAAATGAACAATGGCAAATTTTTCATATATTAGGTCCTTACATATGAAATTGGCGTTTAGTATGGGAGGAACATAAAGCCAATTTTTTATTATTATAATATATTTATTTAATCAAAGTATGTACCATTGCTATCTATGCACTTTTGCCATCTCATAGGTAGTTCATCGATCACTTTACTAAAAAAACCATTCGGACGGGAATCAATAAAATCTTTGAAGGCGGTTTGGACTGCCCCATCGGAGTTGAATTTTTTCCTTTGCAAGAAGTTATCCAAATTTCGAAAAAAATGGTAATCTGTTGGGGCAAGGTCCGGAGAGTACGGTGGATGTCTTAGACATTCCAATTGAAGCTCCTCTAATTTGGTAGCCGTCGGTTGTGCAGTGTGTGGTCTAGCATTATCATGAAGCAGCAGTGGCCTAGAGCGATTAACCAGCCTCGGTTGTTTAGCAGCTAGCTTTTCCATCATGGTTTGGCAGTATGCTATGACAATAGAACATCTGCCCGTAATCGGCCTTGCCCATTTAATAAGCTTTTATTTGAGGGCGCCACAGCAACTCTATCCACCAAACGCTCACAAGTAACTTTTTTGGAGTCAATTTTCGCTTGGGGCATGGTTGGCTGGTTCGGCAGGGTTCAGCCATTGCGATGAGCGCTTCCGATTATCGTACAGGATCCACTTTTCATCACAGGTAATGATTCGATTTAAAATCCCTTCATTATTGTGCCGGTTGAGTAATGCAACGCAGCAGTCAACGCGCGTTTGTTGATTGCTTCACTCAATTCGTGAGGTACCCACCTTTCAAGCTTTTTCACCTTACTAATTTGCTTCAAGTGGATTAAAACAGTTTTTTCACTAACACCGCAGCCTGCAGCTAATTCGGATGTGGTTTGCGATGGATCCGCTTCCACAATAGCCTTCATCTTCATTATCAACTTTGGTCTCCGGCCGTCCACGGGGCTTGTTCTGCAGGTCGAAATTTCCAGAACGAAAACGTTGGAACCAAAAACGCACTGTGTTTTCTTTTGCGGCACCGTCGCCATACACATCATTAATCCTTCGAGCCATTTCTGCAGCACTGGTGCCACGGTGGAACTCGTACTCGTAAATAACGCGATATTTCAAGTTTTTCATTTTGTAAACTGAGTGACGCAAAGAAAAAAACAATTGAGGAAAAAACAAATGAATTATAATTTTCAAAACACAAATACATGAGTAAATAGCTGTATAAATTTGGATTTGGAATTCCTAACCAAAGAGAAGATATTTGAGATCAAATTTGCTAGTACGGCAAAACGCCAATTTCATATGTAAGGACCTAATATGTAACTTATTATTCAATACGCGATACATGACCTAGCACTTTCATTATCCTCTCTTGAATAACTAAAGTTTTACCAATTTTTTGCCTATATTTTTCACACTATATACGCAGTGGAAATCGTTTAAATGAAAAATCAGTTAACATGAAATAATATTCTGGCCCTGATAAATTACGCAATTCATACAGGATATCTCGTAACTTTGGGGAAGTTTTCTTTATATATTATATTCATTTTTTTATTTGTTTATTTGCGGGTGAGCAGCTTGTGGGCTGATATACCCCAGGTTTTATACAATATCATTTAGATATGAACTGAACAGTACTAGAGAAAAAAAAAACAGAAAAGAGGAAAAAAATATATTCAATTTTGAATAGAAAATATTCTTTACACATTCAGTGAAATGTCAAAATTTGCATTTTTTTTTTTCAATATTCCCCGCTTACTTTTTGTACAACTTTAGACTATCGTGAAAGTCATTGAATATTAAAAATTAATTCGCTTTGATACAAATCAAATAAAATTATTATAACCTAGCGGAAATATTAAAAGTATTTTTAATAAGGTTTTTGTTACACATTCAGTGAAATGTCAAAATTTGCATTTTTTTTTTTTTCAATATTCCCCGCTTACTTTTTGTATAACTTTAGACTATTGTGAAAGTCATTGAATATTAAAAATTCATTCGCTTTGATACAAATCAAATAAAATTATTATAACCTAGCGGAAATATTAAAAGTATTTTTAATAAGGTTTTTGTCGTTTTATTTGACCTGTATTAAAGCGAATGAATTTTAATATTCGATTATAAGTTGCTTTCATGATACTCCCACATTTTACAGAAGATGGGTCCATAAATATCGAAAAATTTGGTTTCACTTCCATGCATCTGTGTTGGTACCAGAACTCCATTTCTTCTGCTAATCTTGCACCAACACACATTTCTATTATAAATCATCGCATTCAATGCACCTTTCATGGCGCGTGCAGTGAGAACAAGGAGCATGACTTTTCCTAAGCATATATTTTGAAAATAAACCGAAATTAGAGATATATCTCGTAATATTCCAATCACAATAATTAACATATTATTCAGATTTTAATATTTCATAATATTCTGCCAGATAAATATTTAATTTTGATTTCTTTTCTCCAAATATATGTTTAAATAAAAGTCATGCTTCCTGTTCTCACTGCACGCGTCTGCTACATAGTCATCCTCTTTTCAACGTCTTTCTCAGTCAGTCACCAGCGCCAGCATTTTGCACACTGTCTTACATAAAACATTTTTAACCTTTTCTACTCCAATGTCGAGTGTCACTCAATTGATTTCGTTCCACCAACTCTAATAAAAATAATTTTACTAAAGTTTTTTAAACACATTTGAATGACATGTTCTAGAATGGCACAGAGCCACTCGAGAACCTTCTATGGTCCTGATTAGGGCTCCCAAAGCAAATCATAGACCTTTGGCCGCAGCACAGAATGGCGCCTCGATGGAATCCCTCTCTTTATTTATTTCAACTAGGGGGAAAGCACGAAAATTATGCTGTGTGCTCTAATAGAAAAATTAAACTAAAAAAAATGCAATTTTGGCGTGGAGCTGGTGGAATAAAAACCACAAAAGCCTTGGAGTGGAAAGGGTTAACATCTGTAACAATATACACATGACTTGAGTTCTAACAACAAAACAATATGAAAATGGCTAAATTGGTATGTTATTGTTTAAAATATGAACTCAGACAAGCCCTCATAAAACTAAAAATACAATGGAACAATGCTGATAAAGAATGCTGATTGCATATTTTTGTATCTAAATGTGTATTTTCATTTCAAAAAGATACAAGTGTAAGCACACGTCAGTTCAATATTAATTCTTTGTATTTTCAAACAAGGCATTTTCGCTGTGGAAGAAGTGAAATTCAAATCGCCATTTTATGTTACCACTTACGTTAACAAAAGCTGGACAATTAATTGTAGAAAGGAACAAAACACACTATCTCATTGGGGTGTCTCCACTAAGTGATGTTATGAAGTGGTATTTATTTTCGCATTTGTCAAAAAAAGTTGCGCGCGATATCTGGCGCAGTGCCCGCACGTAGGTTTAATGGCCACGGGTCTAGTTAGGTCGGTACAAGGCTGCTAGTTAAGAACACGTGTCTGATGAATGCTCCGTGTCTGGATTGTGATCCGCCCTATTATAATTTATTAGTTTTGCTAACTGTACTGCGTAATTAAAAGTTGACATTAGTTATTTTCCACAATTGCAAATAAATTCTTTTTATGAGATGTGAAAATTTTATTATTCACTAAAGCACAAAGATTTTTAAGTGAATTTATATTTGAAAAGCTTGAATTAACTTTAATGCACTATCCGGCATGGCAGACCTCTAATGTCCATACTGCTGGTTGAATAGCTTGTTGGTGTATTAAGGTCATGATGCTCGCCTAGTGATCTGGTAGTCAGTGGTTCGAGCCCATTCCAGGACACCTGCAAGTTAGCCCTATTTTCATGACACAAGCTTTTAGCTTCTTTTTTTTAAAGTAAGAATATGATGCGACGCATATTCCATGTTCGCAATTCTATTTTTTTTAAAGAAAAAAGTATATAAAAATGCTTAAATCTAATATGTATATATCTACCAGAAGGTCACCTATGTGCTGTGTGATAATGCAGGGTATAACGGTGGATAACCTCGAAAATCCATGATGTGTTCCAAGTTTGTATTCAGCTAAAATCTAACTTAGGGGGAACAAATTAATCGGACAGGATAATGACCTTACTAAGGACTACATCATTTATAATTTTAAATGCGAGAGAAATGTGACTTAATTTTGCAAAATTGAAAAGCCATGAGGATGTGGTCTTTACCACGTTCCTCAGAATGACGCAGGGTAGGAGTGCGCGACAGGTGCACATTCGCGCAATGCACATGCCGCTCTTCCTAGTAAGAGTCTTATGTAGATGGCGCCATAACACCATATCACCTTAAATTCAACACTCCGCTCACTGAGTAGTTTCTCTTTATAGCCCTTTAAGTTACAGAACAACCAGTCCGCTAAATGGGGTCACCAAGGTGGCTAGTTACGCATTATCAATAGTCTATGTATTTTATATTATAGTTTTTGTAAACATTTTTATATAAATTAAAATTCCTGATGCAACTTGCTAGAATCAATAAGGGGTGGGGGTCAAACGGGAAAGACAGTATGGACTGCGTATGATGAAAGCTGAAGGCACAAGAAGCTCAACTTACCTGCCGAATAACGAGATTGGATGATGGTTAAACTCGATGAATCGGCGAGCACACCATTTAACATAAGGTCACACGGGAGGTGGCAGTTGATATTTGGTGATAATTTGCCAACTATTAAATGTTCTTCTCGTTGAGCTGTTCAATATAAACGTGAAGAAAGGTGGATAGGATGAAGAGAAAGGAAGGAGTCATGATGTTTTAATGCCAACATATATGGATTCGTGAATACTACCTCATGCAAGTGTCATGTGGTGAATACCAAACAATTCCAGAATTCTCCTGGTTTTCCGGAATATTTCACAATGGTAATGGATAAGTTCCAACACGGCATGCTTTAATAAAATTGGTCTTTCTTTAGCTTGTAGCTAACATACATTCTTGTGCCTCTGTGATAAACCTGTTATCACTGAGAACACAAGAAAGTTTACAACACATACTTAATAATTATTGTTTTTTAAGTGTGCAAAAAATTACATTGACGTAATCATTATTATATATAATGGTAGTCTAAACACAGTTTGGTTTGTTTGTTTTAAAACATCTGAATGCCGAAGTGTTGAAACACGCTCACGTTAAGCATTTATTTGCGGCTTTTGTCTTTTCTCTTTGTTGCAATCTGGTTTTAATAAAATTGTTTAATAAAAAGTATCACGGCATTAAATAAATTAAAACTTTATTTTTATTTCATATCATAAATCTGAATCAGCGTAATACATATTGCAGTTTGACATTGACATTTCTGAGAATCAATTTTTTCCGCAACTTAAATGCAACATGCGTAATCATTCCTCAGAATTCTCGTACCGTGTTTATAGTACTTTTTAAATGCATGTTCGCATGTAAATAAAAATATTCATCTATTCAACTTGATATGTGTATGGTGTATATTTAAATTGAAAAATATTCATGGCCTGACAAAATGCTATGTGATTTCATTCATTTACTATCTTTTGCCGTGCAAAGATTTTGCTTCTCTAGAAAACAATCATAATCATAGGCAACAGTCAAAGAGCACAAATGCAGCACTTAGGCCCGGTTGCGCCATCAGAAGTAAATTTTACTCGAGTTAAGTTGACCTGAGTAATTTTTTTTACCATCAGTTGAGAGTAAACTCGATTTCGGGTAGCACAAACGTCTTTTTTACCACTGTCAAACCAATAATAAGGCTAATAGGGTGCCAAGCGGAATAAACCTCAAATACCGCACATGTCTATGGAATTTGATTTATTTCACTTTTTTACCACGGGCAATATGTACTTTTGCGATTCAAAACCAGTTCAAACAAACCACTCTATTCTATGAAACAAACCAAACAAACGTCAAACCAACCAAAATATTGCGAAATTAAATGATTCATTTTAATGTTTACAAATTTCAATACGACAATGACAGCGACAAAATTCAAATGACAAGTACCTATATGGACAGATGTCACATTTTCAAATCAGCTGCGAGTGGTCGGCCATTTTTTTTACCAACATTTTTACCTTTACCAACCAATATTGGAGAGTAAAAAAAAGTTACTCTTGTATGTACTTCGGCAAATAAAATATTTTTTACCGTCGATGGTGCAACCCGTTTTAGTAAAAAAAAGTTACTCGAGTAACTTTTTTTACCTTTACTTTAGATGGTGCAACCGGGCCTTAAGATGTTTAAATATCAATTACTTTTCTGAATTTCCTAATCATCTTTTGGAAACAAATCATTCTTTTGATATTAACAAGGGTTTAAAAATTCTACATACAAATACTAGATTACAGTTGATAAATTATAAATTAGAAAAAGTATTATTATAATAATACTTTTTCTAATTTATTTATTTATATTTAAATATAATTGATAACCAAATCCTTTTTGCAAATAGTTTTGATTTTATTTATTTGAATTTGTTTTCATCTCAGTTCCTAATTAGTTATTCAAATCCCATATATATATATATATATTTTTTTTTTTTTTTTTTGTTAATGTATATGGGCGATTCCGCTAGAGACGATTCTCGACATCAATTTTTAAATCACAGTATTAGTGACGTTTTTTGATGATTATACAAAGAAAAACATCTAAATTTAATAAAAAAACTATTTTTTTGTACCTAAGTGAAAATTTAAATTTTTGACACGCTTAGAAACATTGACATTCGAAGTTTTAATGTAATCTGAAAATCGGTGCCTGGCAACACTAACACAAAACAGCTGCTGTTACTGTCGGTTTGAGGTTTTATTTTACCGGTTAATTTTGTAGTGATAATATTCGTGTACTCGTTTCTGCAAAAACATATAAGCACTTATTAGTAGTTTTTTAAACATAATTGACTACAAGAAGCTACTGTTACCCTGTTGCACCCGCGATATAAAAGTTTGGTTTTCTCACAGCAATAAAATGCTAACGTTTTGAAACTTGGTAAAAGTAAGAAGAAATCAAAGATAAACTTAAATCAATCGTAATTAAGATTATGTTGTAAGTTGAATTGAAATAAACGTCAACTCAAATTGGTTGCACCCGCGATCGTGATATTTGAATCGCAGGTGCAACATTTTTGACTCCTAACATTATGGTGTTGTTTGTAATATTTTATTGATTAATTAAGCCTAGGATGATAATATATGCTGTGTGTAATTATTGATTTATATTTAATAGGTGTTTTTGTTATTATTTCGCTCTTTTTTTATAAAAAGATTGGCTAAAATGGGAGAACAATATCGGAAAAAGACTGCTTCACGGAAATACAGGATAAAACTGAAAGAAAATGCCGAATTTCACGCAGACCATCTCCATAGAGAATGGGCTCGTAATTCAAAACGAAGAAAAGTAATGAAAAGAAAAATGGACATAGATGGAGATTTGAAAATACTGGCCAGAATTCAGATCAAAACAAAGAATTCGGGTGACTAGAAAGCGTCATAATGAAGAACAAATTCAAATAACAAATAACAGGCGCTTGATACAGCAATTCTCGAATGTTGGGAAAAGCAGTGGCAAAAGGCATATAAGATGACAGTAGCATAGAAGAATAATATTATTGAATACCCTAAAATTAGAAACAGTAAATCAAAGAATAAAGTATAATATATTGGTGCAAATATTAAAAATTTAGTACAGATTATTACCCAAATACTTTGATAACAGAAAGAAACATAAGAATGTTTTTCATTCATACCATACAAGAGGAGGCGACAGCATAATCTTCGATAGCCTGTCAAAAGCAATTCGAAACACAGTGAATATGAAGAGGTTTAACACGAGGGAAAAAAATATTTTAAAAAGTAACCCATAAATACAATACTTAAGTTTTTACAATACTCCCTTTCTCATTTTCAGGTTTCGTGTCTACCATATGCGACGGAATCTCCATACAACTTACTGTATGTGTTGAAAGAAAAAACCATTAAAAATTTGAAAAATCCAAAATTATACTATAATTATTTTTTTTAACGAAAATTTGATAGATCTTCTTGATCATCGCCACGAGTCTACTTGCAAAGTTTCAGCTCGATTGGATCACGGGAAAAGGGTTAACAATCGATCCAAAGTTTTTTCATCAGAGAAGCAGACGCCACGAGTTAAAGAAAGGAAGTAAAAAACTTTTAAATTACTAGATTATCCGGAATGCAATATGTTTAAATGAAATCGTGTATCATGTAACCCACACAACATCATGTATGGAATAAAGTAAAAAAATGAAGCGTAATATGCCTGCTAGTCCCACCAAAGCGTGGAAGTTGTAAAAAGAATAGCTACTATATTCCAAGTTGCTGTATCTGACAAGAATGACTCCGCTATAGCAATGCTTCAGAAACTGTGACGAATGAAGTCAAAAAACAGATTTGCGATTTCTATGATAGGGATGATGTTAGCAGACGAATGCCTGGGATGAAAGATAGATGTTAGAGTACAATTTCTGAAGACAATTGACGGTAAACGCTTTCTTGAAATCGTGAATAACATAGTAGACGTTCAATTCGAAGACGATATTGCAATATTGGAAGTGCCAGAGAAGAAAATTGATGGCAATAATATATTAATAAAATTTTCGGCATATATTGACGTATTTAAAAAGAAATAATTAACATAAGTAACAAAAAAGGCAACTAATTAGTAATATACTTTATTTCGATATTTTATTTAATTCATTTATATACTTATTATGACGTTTATACTCATTGAAGTTAGACGCGTTGCACCCGCGATAATTTGACGTTGCACCCGCGATTGCTTTAAAAGTGATTGTACTCGTATTGTAGTAGATACTCATTGTACATTTTTGTTTTCTATAACTTTTTTAATTACTTCGGTTGCTTGATTTATCTTTTTTCAAAATATGAAGGTATATTATAATAAATGTTTCACAATTAACAGACTTTTGTGTTTCTGTACTGTAATCTGGAAAGGTGGGGCCGATTTTGTTGCACCCGCGATAGCACTTTAAATCTCCCTCATGACTATACATATATTTTATTTTAATTCTTATAAACAAATTAAGAGAGAACAAGTTAAAATGTAGCCCTTCAAAGAATAATTTCATGAAAAATGTTTTTTATTTAATTAGTAATAAGCTTTAAATGCATCTAAATGTTGCACCCGCGATAATGGAATCGCCCATATGTTACAGTGAATCTGTTTTTCTAGTGAGTCCATATATTCACTGGCATTTTAGAGATATTATATACAAGGTCATTCTTATAATATCCAAGCAGATTTTCACCAATAGAAATGAATAAAATATTTTAACTAATAAACTTAATACAATTCCAGTGAATTTGTTTCCGAAATGTCATTTAAATAAAAATTGTTCACGATCGCATGCACTTCTTGAAGCATAGACAATATACGGTGAAACCATTTTTATTTTGCACGCGAACGCACGCATGAAAAGTATAAAGCCGGCACTTCACTTCGCAATTATTGTTTTATGAATTTAAGAATGTTATATACGTACGCACAACCAGCGTCGCCAACTCTATGTATTTTTACGTAGATCTAAGTACTTTAAGCTTGTCATGCAATCCTACGATCTTCAGTCCCAGAATCTACGTATTTTGTATGAATTAACAAAATTACAAATTGTACAATTTTACAAAATAACAGCTCATAAGGTTGAATGAAAAATAATTTCCTTTTCATTCGTAAAAAAAAGCTAATAAATGTTCCGTTTCTTTCATACTACCGCAGACTCAAATTTAATATCTTTTATTGTGAGATCTATTTTTCATTTCCAGCAATAAATATAATTTTATTTTTCGAAAGAAAAAAGGTTTTTTTTTGTTCCCGCAGTCGTCAGATATCTAAAAAACCCGAGTGCGCGATTTTTCAGCTGACACCTTATTTCGCGATTCGTATTCGTTTTGCGGTGTCGATGTCCTATTTTAATTTAGGAGTTTAAATGGGACCGCAAAATGAATAAAAATCGCCTAGTGAAGTGCCGCCTTTATACTTTCTACGCTTTAAGAATTACATGTACAAATTGATGGTTTCACCGATATATTGTCTATGAACAAAATATATTTTCACGGATAATGTGTAGTGAATCTGAGAATTCGTTGATTTACATGTTTTCACTGCCCACATGCTGCCCGACCGGGAAAAGTACTACTACTAGTTTTCTGCTAGTGAATGTATAGTCTCACTAAAAATGCAAATTCGCTGTAACATATATATACTTTCAATTTTAATTTTTAGTATACATTGTATCCTAATGAAGATACCATTGGCCACGAAACATTTTGATAATTCTTAAAATAATTCTTTTTTAAAAACCACACTTATATTTAACTAAAAAGTAAAAAAAATATTTTTGGACAAAAAACTTTTGCTTCACCCAAATAAAATTATTGAAAAAGATTAGAGAATTATTTATTTAAATATGAATATTTAAATATAAGCATAGTTTTTTTTTAAAAATTCGAACAAGCGAAGCTAATATAAGCTTGGTGGTTTCGTGCATTGTTTTTTTTTATGAATATAACAAATGTGAAATAAATTGCAAAATTATGTAAAAGATGCAACAAAATCGATAAATTCTTAAACAAAACAACAGTGATAAGATAAATTTCTTCAGGTAATCTTTTTTTTTTGTGAAATGCTCGACCAATAGCTGATAAGTAGTCAGCTGGTTGAGCTAAAATAAATAAATGATAAATCAAGATAGTGAAATTGTAATAGAAGGAAGCCAATTATCGCGATCTGATATAAATACAGGCAATGATCCGCACAGTGCAGAATCTAAGTTTGTATTTTTTTTAATATTTCTGTGGTATCGTCATCATAAGCTTGACAGCTGGGTGGGCCCTGGCTGAATCCAGAAGTCTCCAAAATTGGAAAAATCGTACGAAAGATTTTTTTTCGAAAACTTTGTTTTAAATACAATAAATTCATTCCTTAGGAACCGACATGTAAAAGTACCGTCATTTTTGCTGGACTTTTATAAAATGTATTTTATAAAAAGTCTTTTATAAAACGATAGACCAGCTACAAGACACCTGGGGCGTGCAGTGGGAACAAGAAGCATGACTTTTTCCTAAGCGTATATTTTGAAAAGAAACCGAAACAAGAGATATCTCGCAATATTCCTATCACAATAATTCACATATTATTCAGATTTTAATATTTTGTGATATTCTGCCAGATAAATATTTAATTTAGATTTTTTTTCCCAAATATACGGTTAATTAAAAGTCACGCTTCTTGTTCCCACTGCGCGCGCTTGCAAGACACCCTGCATAAATTATTTGTTTATACTATTTAATGGTGTTCGCTTTTACAATCTCATCTGTGTATTCACGTGAGCAGCAGCAAGGAGACATTCGGTGTTCAATTGCTCACCACAATAATCCCGTGATAACAGATTCACCCGACATGCTCAAACTTTGGATCCAATCAAATGTTGCATTATCTTGTGCGTAGTCCTGTTGGCAAGATTATATGAAATTTATTTACTATTATAAAACCTATAAATGAGTCATTTTGATGCAAACATTCTTGCGTCTACAGTACGTTTAAAATTTTGTTGTAGATTATCTGTATAAATGGAGATGTTTACTTTTTTTTTTAATAGGAATAGAAATAAAAATTTGAGTAAAATTGAACAAAAGTCTGAAAGTAAAATTTAGATATCTCAGAAACTAACAAAGTTATTGAATTGTAAATTTGCATTTTGCATGAATAATTTTGTTCCCTCTGATGGAGTTGCGTGATGTCTTCTCTGCTGTACATCGCGGCTCATGTTCCGACATCACAATAATTTTTATATTCTTTTTCTCTGTTTTTTATTAACAGATTTCAAACATTTTTCACCAATTTATTAGTTTTGGTCTATATTTTAGTTAAATGTTACAACTTATTATATTATCAGCACTAGGAATCTTCTCCATTGGCGCATAAATTTTAATACTTTAATCTCGATGGGGTTTCATCATTTCTTTGCATTTCGTTGAATTTGCAATGATTTGGAAATGGGCAGGTGATAGATATCGAAACAGTCTTATCTTATTATGGAAAAGTTCTATTACTACGCTGCAATCTTTAAATTAAATCAATTAAAATCCTTTCCGGTACCGGCCACAAGAAAAAGTCAGTTTTTTTCTCTAGTATCAATATTAATAATAATTACATTTTTTTTTTACAACAGTTGCAACAGTATTGTTACGTGGCGTGGCTCGCTCGAAAAATGAAATGGCACAACTCGTAAAATAATTCTTTTATTATCGCTTGTACATTATCTCTCACATTTTACAATCGCTCGCAACGCAATCTACTGCTATTTTTTATTCAAACACAAAAGAACAGCTCTCTTTTGTTTTTCTACTCGGGTAAGAACCCTTCCATTTCTTCGCTATTTATTAATCATGTTAGTTCTTATTTCAACCACTGGGCATACCGGCCTGCCGTTCTGCGCATGTGACACTTTTCTATGGAACTGTCAAATGTCAACGAACAGCTCGTTACAGTATTTTGAAACAAGATGGTGAATCAGGCTGGCTACCAAACTGAGCTGAGATGTTTAATAATCGAGGCATTCATTCTGCAGGCTATCCGCAGCGCACGGACCATACTTCATCAGCGTCATATTTCCATAGCCTCTGTCCTCTTGTGCTCTTGCACACTTAGAGTTTCTGTATCATAGAGAATGATTTAAAGGATAAAATTCTGATTTATTTATTTATTTATTCACACTTTGTGTACACATTATTACGATGGCTGGTTTATTGTCTGTTGGAAATTTTTTCCAACCAACCACACATTTTCGTTGAATAATTGAAATATATTTCCGGTGTAAGATGGTATAGTACAAAATTAGCTCCATAATAACGAGACAAGTGGGAGATGAATGGGGACAAGGAAAGGTTTTGGGAAACGTAAAATTGCGTTAGTTTGCTTCGGAAGATAGTTGTGGTCTGTAATGATGTGACGTCTGTACGTACTTGATTCCACAACCTAGCAGACTGCACTTGGAATACGGAGCTGAAGAATTGTGTTATGAATGAGAATGGATGATTATTCTAAAAAATCAATTATATTCAAAGTTAAGCCTCCCTTCTCTGGGTTTTCATTCATTATTGGTTTATTTTTGTTATTTTGGTGAATATCTTAAATGAGTGTTTTTTTTAAATGAAATTTTTGCTTGCGGATATTTAACAAAAGCTTATAAAAATTTCGTGTTTTCAGTTTTATGTCACAATTTGCATTGTCGGAGGTGGTTAACAAGAGGTTTTCCGAACCACACAGTAAAGCACATCTAAAGATATTAAAGAATATTTTTTTGAAACACTTAATAAATAAAATTTAGTAAGTTTGACAAAGTAGTTTGGATGATTTTACACAAAATATTGCAAGAAAATAAAATTTTGGGATAAACAAAAAAGAGATACATATACATATATGCACACAAAGCAGTCTCGATTAAAACTGGTGGGAAAAATGTTTGTCCAGGCCATTTCTACCAGGGGAAACGGCGACCTGGGTATTTTTCTGATCGGTATTGTATACCGCCGCATGCGGGGGTTTGCTGTACTTTACCCACAGTAGGCGCATATCACTATCATCATAGGCAAGAAGCAGTTAGGACCAATGGAAAGTCTAGTGATTTTATCAAATTTTATTTTTCATTCTTCTGCTTGTTAAAATGGCTACTCTTTAAAAAATCAACATCACGAAAAACATGCATATTTATTACTCCCTTTATATTAACTCGTGGCATCTGCTTGTCTTCTTGTCTGACGAAAAAACTTTGGATCCATTTTAAACCCCTTTCCCGTTATCCAATCGAGCTGAAACTTTGCAAGCAGACTCGTGGCGACGATCAAGAAGATCTTTCAAAACTTATTAAGTTGTATGAAAATGTTTCAACGCGTCTGGTAGACGCGAAATCTGATTATAGTATAATTTTGGATTTTTGGAAATTTTTTATTACTCCCTTTTGTAGCGTCGCCCGACCGAAGCCCAACGCGTAGGTTAAGCGAAAATAAAATGTTTCAAATAGTAAATGAGAAAGAGAGTATAATAAAAACTTGGTTTTTATGGGTTACTTTTTATAAAGATGGTTGTTTGAAAATATTATTTATTGTTTGTTGTGATACCAGATGTATCGGCAGCGATAGAAAATCAATTTCCTTTCCTGCAATACCAAGTGAAATTTATTTCTGGAAATTTAACCTTCTTTGAAATATTTATTTTATAAGTATGCAAGAAGCGTATACCTGTATTACCTCCGCATCACCACGTAATAAAGAAGCCTTGTAGGTGTGGAAAAAGTGAAAAATGCGTAATAAGATGGAAAAGGGTGACAGTGACGTAATGCATAGGCGCATTGTAGCATTTGTTGTCATGAAATATCAAAGGTCAGCAAGACTTAATATTTTCCGGGATCGCATTAAATCAGTTATAGATTAACGGGTGCAGTAAAATTCCCAGAGATTTTTAATAACATTTTGTAGTGATATTTAAAATATTATTTGAATTCTTCATTTTACTGTATAATATTATGTGGCAGAAAATAAAACGTACCAAAAAAGATAAAGGTAACTCGTAATCTGAATGTTGCTCTCAGAACAATCTGAATGGATAATTACGAATGACAATATTTTAGTTCGAATGAATTAATCAAAATTAAAATCTGAAAACTTGAATATCTCACACATGTGATGAGACATCCAGAGATGTATCAAATCTTGCAGGGAAAGGTTGCTGAAAGAAAGAAACATCATGGCTGAAGAATCTGAGGCGATGGTTTGGGCAATCTACCGTAGAGCTTTTCCGAGCCACGACAAACAAATTAATAGCCAGTGTCCTTTTTTTTTTATTTTACTCTTCTGCAGGCCAAGAGGCCCAATTACAGAAGCAAAACACATCACAAAAAACCCAGGCTTGAGTAAATCACATGGATTAATTTTGACCTCCCCGGGAATGGACCCCGAAACCCTCGGTGTGAAAAGGCAATGTCATGACCACTGGGCTAAGAGGGCCGCCTGTTTAATAGATAAGGTACGAGAGGAAAATGTCACCCAATACAAATCAACCCAAATTCACAAATTTCTACTTGGGCATCCTTGGAAAATTGGATTGGGCATCCTTTTAGCAGATGTTTTTTCCTCTACTTACAAAAACCACATCACGGGCATAGCATATTAAAATTTCAAATTATATATTGCACACAATTAAAATAAATACATTTAGTAAGCCTTAAAAAATAAGAGTTTGCGAGGAATACATCATATACAGAGTTATTTGTAAAACATTAATAACCTCGCAGGACTATGTTCCTGCCTTGATTATGAGTCGAAAATGTTCAAGCTATTATGACCTAATATCAATAGTTCAGGAGATATGCGACATCAAAGTTTGCATTTTTTTTTCAATATTTCTGGCTTATTTTTTTCAATATTTGACTTATATCGAATATGAAAAATTCGTTCCCTTTAATACAAGTCAAATAAAAAAATAAAAACCTTCGAATTCCAATTGGAAAACATTCCAATTGGAATTTTTTCAGAGTTTTTATCATTTTATTTGACTTGTATCGAAACGAATGAATTTTTCGTAATCGATATGAGTTACTGTAATGATAGTCCAACGTTTTACAAAAAATAAGTCAGGAATATTGAAAAAAAAATGCCAAATTTGATGTCGCATATCTCCATAACTATTGATATTAGGTCGTAATAGCTTAAACATTTTCAACTCATAATCAAGGCAGGAATATAGTCCTGCGAGGTTATTAATGTTTTACAAATAACCCTGTATATGATATATTTTCTATTATGTTACTTTAATCACTTTATTATCTTATGTTTATATACAATACTTATCCAATACAAATAATTATTCTACCATATATCTATATACTATGTTTTATAAATACACACTATTGTAAACTATGCCTGTCCTAACACAGATATTTTTAGTGAGACAGGCACAGTCCAACCAAAATTTGATGTTCAATTTAAAAAGAAATAAAAATAAATACAATAACCATTTAGTCACTTAATCCGAAGAGTGCGAAATGCGCAATGTTATTTATCACACATGTCTAATATTGATTTTTCACAATTGGCCCCATTATTGGGCGGCTACCGTTTGAATGCCAACCTTTGGCAATGAAATGGTCTCTCTTGGCACAGCTCGTGAATGTCTTGTGCGAGCGTGTTTACTGTCCCGGTCATCAATCAGCATCTCAAATATATTTACACTCAGGCCCTGTCCCAATTAATCCAGCGTTCATTCAGCTTTCGATGCATCGCATTTCCTGTGGTTCCAAAACTTTCGTTACCCAATTTCTTCTTATTTGTAGAAACTTTCAAGGTTGTGAGATTGTCTCTGATTATTTTTACTGTTATACCTACATTTAATTGTATAGTTATACTCGGATGCATTACTAAAAAATTTGAAACACAGTAAACTCCACAAACCGCCAAAATATATAGGCAGGAACTAATATAAATTTCTTGGTACACACCTGGTGTCGCAACTGGTTTTAATACGTTTGGCTTGTTTAAAATTACGTTTATTTTGAAACAGTTATGAAAAAGTCAACATAAATACTCTTAAAAAGTATGTCTTGGTAAATAGGTGGCGCGTTATTACAAAAAGATCTTTTTTAATTTTTAAAGGTAATGTATCCGTTAAACATATCCGTTATACTGAGGAATAGTTTAAGTACAAAAATTAAAAAATTTCTCATTTTTGTATGAAAGAAAACTCTAAGGAATTATTAAAAGTCATAGAACAAAAGTTGTTGTTCATGATGCTAGTAATACAGGCCTGTGAGGTTATTAATGTTTTCCAAATAACCCTGTATATTTTTTTAAATAAAATAATGTTTTTGCGATTTTTCAAAAAATATTTTTTGAAGACTTCCAAAATATTTTTGTTTTCACTAATATCGCCATGTTGTATATCATATTAAACCTTGTAAAGAGCAGAAATATTGGGGTCAATTTCAACCTTCTATGTTTAATAGGTTTTAAACTCCTAAAAATATGCATTTTTATTAGTGTTGATAGGAAGAATAAATAAACAAAAAATTAGATGATTCTAAGTCCTTAAGGTCCAAAAGTATTTTTTATTTGGTTGATTTGATGTGGAATGACCCAACTTTGATATTGCATGCCCGAATTCAGAGTCAATACTTAGTGATTTAAAAGTTAAGGTACTTAAAAGCATAATTTTCAGTTCAAAAATAACACTTTTAAGGCATTCCTTAACCTTTAAATCATATGAGTATTGACCCTGAATTCAGGTCTTAATATTATTTAGGTAAATGAACCTTCGAATCACCTTAACATTTTAGAAAAATCTTTTTTTTTAAAGAATAATATGAGGCAGTACCTAAAATTCCAAAAATTGGCTGACTCATAACAAATTGAAGCTAGCATGGTAGATGAATTTTTAAATTAATTACATTTTACTTTTGTATTTTTCTCGAAACTCCCTTTTTCTAAATTTGGGAGGTGATATCCAAAAACTATTGCGTTGATTGTGTTCCAATTTTGCACAGATCTCACTAATAACATTATCTACGATTTAGCATACAATGAATTTTTAGCTTCGATTTTTTTCAGAAAAAAAAAATATTTTCAAAATGATCTCATTTGCACAAAAAAAAAATTTTTTTAATAAGTTACATATTGAAAAAAATACGTAACGTATTGAATTACGTTAATAGTTTTTGAGATGTTAACTTTACAGGCTGTTTTGGAGATGTTTATTCCTAGTGCTACAGAATTGACATCTTTGGGTGCCCTCAAAAATTTAAATGAAATTGTATATTTTCTTCTATGCATTTTGAAAATACCATACACAAGTTATTGATGACATTTGGTGGTCCATTAAAGCATCAGTCAATTTCTGACCACAAAAACCGTCTGCGGTCATCTGACGAGAAGAGCAAGGGCAGGCATTAAGAAATGGTTCCGTGACCAAAATGCTTGATATCCAGTCCTCACTCCTTGAGGGTGGCATTCAGATGAATATTTTATTGAAACCACACTGCTGCCTTTGATAAATCTGACAACAGTAGTACATTGCTTTGTAATATCTTGTGTTATGCTGAGTATTCTAATTTTGACCATCTAATTTCCAGAATGGGCGTTTGATGAGGAGCGTGCAGCGTCACTGCTGCTTAAGCCCCTAGAGCTTTTCATCTGCGGAGAGGAGCCCCGCGAGGCCCTGCAGCGCCTGGCGCAGCTGGACCGCCCCCCGTCTGTGTGCGGGCGGGTCTTCAAGATGGGCGAGCCGGCCTACAGCTGCCGAGAGTGTGGTGAGTTCTGTTTATTTAATTAAAATTTTGAATACTTGTATTAACTAAATCGCTTAGTAGCAGCACTCAGTCGCTAAAATGCATATTCTCCTAAATTGCATATACTCGGCATTTTGGAATTTGGTTTCCGCACTACGAAATTCATAAGAAGCGACTTGAACATATTAATTAGCAGATTTTCACAAAAATGTGTAATTTCAAAAAGCACGTTCACCTTGACAACTGTACCAAGGCATACAATTACCATAAAATAACTAAACTTGAAGACAGACGAATGTTAACTCACTTGAAATATCTTCATAAATTACTGAACAACAGCATTGATTCCCCCGAAATTGTAAGCTCCCTACAAACCTACCTAAGATGAACAAAAGCACCACACTTTTTCACTTGGATCATTAGAGAACTAACTGTAGTAAAAACGCCATAATTAACCTTTTAATCCAAATCTCAACATTTTTTTTAGTTTTGAACAGTTTACCAATTCTGTTAGAGGTAAACTTGCGAGGTGACACATTTCCCCTCACACATGCGTGTAAACATTGCATGTATATTGTTTTTTAAAAAATAATCTATTCTTTCCATAACCTGTCAACCTTTAACATCTATCATGCTATCCGATCCGGATATGAGGCAATCTCAAGTATCTTATCTTATTTATATCTAATTAAATAGATAAAATATATGTTTGCATGACATGTAAGTCTCAATGCCTATTAATCATAAAATATTTTTTAAAAAATAAGGGTAAACAACACTGTTTTATTCCACTATATTTATTTTGAATTATTAGAACGTTTTCAGGATTTCTCCCATTGTCAATAACAACACGTTTACAACTAAATTAAAAATAATTCGAGACAGAATTTATAGGGATTGGGTGGGTGTAATAGTGGTGGGGGTTGGGGGCGGTGTTAGAATGGATAGGAGTGGGGAGGTTATGGGCGGTATCTGGATGTTAATTATATTTTTATTATTTATTTTATTATTTATTTCTAAAATCTCTAAGATGTCTATCTTTCTTCCTTTATTGCACCTATATAATAATTTCGAATCAAACGTATGTCCCTCCATTCTGGCATGCTCTGCCATTTCTGAATTTAAACTAAAGTTTTTTACGGCTCTTTTATGCTCTTCAAGTCTTTCCTTTATTTTTCTCCCACTTTGTCTGATGTAAACCGCGTCGCAATCTCCACAACTTAATTGATAAACTCCGCTTTTATTTTCATCGGAGATTTTTGACTTATTGTTTAATAAATAACTTTTGATACTATTTTTCGTATAGAACGCGGGTTTGAACTTTTTGTCTTTGCATGAATTTAATAGATCCGTTGTAAGTTTTCCAACAAATATTATTTTTCTCCAAGGTTTATTTTTATCGTTGACATTTGGTGTTTTGTTATATAAGTATGTGTATATTGCTGTTTGTGTTTCTTTCTTTTTTATAATATTATCTATGGTTTTTTCTCTATAGCCGTTATTTTTAGCAATGTTAATAATTGTTTGTTTTTCTTTTATATAATTTTCTGGCTAAAATAATAAAACTATTTTTGCTTTGAAAGTGAATTTTACATACAAAAAAGTGGTACCCTCTATCGCCACTCCTAGCAGACATTTTCATTAATAAATTTGAAACAAAAATCTTATCATCCATAAATCCACTCATTACTCATATTAAATTCATGCAAAGACAAAAAGTTCAAACCCGCGTTCTATACGAAAAATAGTATCAAAAGTTATTTATTAAACAATAAGTCAAAAATCTCCGATGAAAATAAAAGCGGAGTTTATCAATTAAGTTGTGGAGATTGCGACGCGGTTTACATCAGACAAAGTGGGAGAAAAATAAAGGAAAGACTTGAAGAGCATAAAAGAGCCGTAAAAAACTTTAGTTTAAATTCAGAAATGGCAGAGCATGCCAGAATGGAGGGACATACGTTTGATTCAAAATTATTATATAGGTGCAATATAGGAAGAAAGATGAACATCTTAGAGATTTTAGAAATAAATAATAAAAATATAATTAACATCCAGATACCGTCCATAACCTCCCCACTCCTATCCATTCTAACACCGCCCCCAACCCCCACCACCATTACACCCACCCAATCCCTATAAATTCTGTCTCGAATTATTTTTAATTTAGTTGTAAACGTGTTGTTATTGACAATGGGAGAAATCCCGAAAACGTTCTAACAATTCAAAATAAATATAGTGGAATAATAAAGTAAACAAAATAAAAACAGTGTAGTTTACCCTCATTTTTTTAAATATTAAAAATGAATTTCCACAATGTTACAAACAAAAAACTTGAACATTAATCATAATTTTTTTTTTTATTTATGGTTTTTGTGTTTAATTTGTAGAACTCCATATTTATTTTTAGCGAAATTTAAAATAAATTAAATTTTAATAAATATTATTATTAAGTTCTACGGGTTAAGTATTTTTATGTGTTACAGCTGTTTCGGCTTGTAAGGCCATTATCAAACAGTATTTAATATTTATTAAAATTTAATTTATTTTAAATTTCGCTAAAAATTAATCATAAAATGTATGGTTTTCTTCATGTATGACATGAATCACAAAATGATGTACTTATATATTCTATTAAAACGTGACGAATTTCTTCGATATTTCGGCATACCCACCATGGAATCTGATTTTTTTTCATACTTCGTTATAATAAAGATTATAAACAGATTTTTAATACTCCGTCTACAAAAACTATTAACTTATTTCTAAAAGTTTTTGTCTGTCCACAAAATTTTCATTTACAGTGGTACCTCGACATACGAGTTTAATTTGTTCCGTAACCTCGCTCGTATGTCAATTTGCTTGTATCTCAAAGCAATTTTCCCCATTGAAATTAATTGAAATGCCATTAATTCGTTCCAGCCCCCAAAATATCACCTCAGTTTTTTTTGTTACGTGTTTTTGAATAAGTAAAATATATTTACTGGTTATTAAAAATATATTTATTGATTATGAAATGTATAAAAACATAATAAAAGAGAATGTAAAGAAATAGACTGGTTTTGTAAAGTGTTACTTTCGCTTAATTTTCATCACAGTTCTCTTCCCTGGTCTTTGTTTTTTTTGCCACACTTTCACCTGCAGGCCGTTTAAAAAAAACATGTCCAATGAGGTTAGTTTCTTCCTTCCTTTCAGAATGTTGCGGAAATGAGTTGGGCAAGTGTCCTAAATAGCTCCGATGCACAACCAGGTGCAACTTTTTCTGGGTGATTCTTTTCCACAAACTGTAACGAGTACACCTTGCACACTCGTATCTCAAAAAATTTGTATGTTAGGGCATTCGTATGTCGAGGTATCACTGTATTTATGTGAACGACCAAGGCCAGATTGCGTATAGTCAATTAGAGTTTCTCTCGAGACAAACCTGACAACAAAGTACGTCTTTCTTATTTTCTTCATTGAATTTCCAGGAATGGATAATACATGTGTTCTCTGCGTGGACTGCTTCAAGCGCTCGGCCCACCGCAACCACAAGTACAAAATGGGAACATCGAGCGGCGGCGGTTGCTGCGACTGCGGCGACGTCGAGGCGTGGAAGAGCGAACCCTACTGCGACTTGCATGTGGTGAGCGTGTTGCATGTTGTTTGCGTTGCGGCTGTGGCATAGTTTCCATGGGAGTTTTAATGTTTAATTTTTGAAGGTCGGAACTCTGCCGCAAGAGGCGCCGCAAGGCCTCCCGGAAGACATGAGCTCGAGAACCAGGGAGACGTTCTCTGCTGTGCTGGGGTACTGCTATCAACTGCTTACGTTGGATCACTCACCCGGACTACCAAGCGATCTTAGGTTTGTCAATATATTTAGTTTATTACCTTATCCATTCAAAGGACATTGACCATCATCACTTGGAAATGCTCTACACAAGGCTGGCCAAACCATTGCTTCAGATTCTTCATCCATAATGTTCTTTTTTCAAGGTGTCGATTTCTAGAGATCTTTATGTGCATTATGAGATTCTCTGGACTGTTGTCGAATACAAATCGTCTCATTTCATATTCGAAATATTTCGTTTTAGGATTTTTACTTTTTTAAAATACTTATTTTTCTTTATTCATCCGAAAATAGCATCTGAGCATTTTTCTATTTATCATCTCTAATGCTTCATGTCGCCTTATCATTTTGTCTGTAATTGACCCAGGATCCCATTTTTCATTTATATTACAAGGTGTATAATAATTTGTATCTTCTCCAATTTCATACCAGCAGTGTAAATATTTTCATAATCAACCATATTCTGTTTGCATATGAGCCCGCATTATAATATCCAAGATAAGGTATACAGAAATGTTATGTCCATTCATCACTTGCAATGTATTGATTGTGTCAAAAATCTGTCCTCTGCATTTCTTAGTGAAAGTTGTATCAACCTGGTTTGTAGCAATCTTTCGTTTGAAGCATAGATTTTTGAATTTTCCGCCAACAAACAATCCATTTTGGTCAAAATCTACACTTTAAACTAATGATTACTATAAAACGAGTCGACACAACTGACCCTTGTATGTACTTAACCCTCCGTCGGGCGCAACTACCCTGACAGGCACAGCTCAGATGTTTTGGTTCCTCCTCTCCTTGGAAGCGTAGGAGATTACTCCCTCCTAGTACTCTCCTTCCTTAACCCGATGTTTGGAGTCCCACGACTCAGTTGACTCAATGTCTATGTTCTATGCAGTTATCGCCATATTGATCCCACGGGCACATTCCACCCGAATTCGTCAAACATTCTTAGGTTCTTAATTTTGAACACGTACGACATCGAATGTTTTGCCGTTGTTGATTAAAAAATATTGTATATGCTGAACGTGGAGATTTATGCCGGGAAATGGCCTGAAGGTCCTAACAATAAGCTGAGTGATGTGATGGCTAAGATCTAGTCTTAATATCACCGCTGATATTTTCATACTTTTTCTTTTAGAGTTTTCTGAATAATAAATGCTTTATTTATTGCAATGAATTTCTTTTTTTTTCTTTAAATATCCCTTCAAAGGTCAGTGATTACTTTCGCATTCTTTTACCTGCGCCTGTCAGGCACATTGTGCCCAAACTCGCCGATTCAATATTGCGCCCGACAGTGGATTAAAAATAGTAGCCTAATTATATCTAACATTACGAACCCGTTTAACTCAGTTTTAAAACATATTGAGGGTCCTCAGCCAGAAAACTTTACAAGAGAGGAAAAGAAAATTCTGTCAATCTGATTTTGTCAATATTTCTTTTATTATTAAACGATTTCCACATTTGTTTATCCAAAATATTGACAAAACATTCTTCTGCTCTCATGTAAAGTTTGAAATAATCACTAACACCCTTTTGGTTGTCTACCCTCAATATTAAGCCATGTATTCGCTAGGGGACAAATTGTCCCTCAACAGCACGCGCGGCATGGAATCTACGTGACGTTGCAACGTCGTGCACTGTTCCGCGATCTCGCGCACAACATAGCGCGGCATTTCTACGTGCCGTGGCAACGTTGCCATGCGCACGGTACCCGAACGTACTCACTGCAACATTCCACGGAGCGTCAGTACCACGTGGTATGTTTACAAGTGAATACGCATGCGCTGTATCTGTCAAGATGACAATGCGGGGAAACGAAATCGTTCTTGAACTCATCGAGCTGTATCGATCGAAAATCGCATAGAATGTCCGTCCTTCTTTCTCTTTGCAGTAAATAATTTCGCATTCCCCTCTTTTTTCTCCTCTTACATTTCGATAAACTCATCAACATAAACAGATACGCGGCTATCACCATAACCTCATAAGGCGATATATTTCCGCGACGTCTGGAAAACAATAATTATTTGCAAAAAGGACCTTGTTTTTAATAATATTCAATTTACTACAGTAAAACCTCGTTTATTTGAAATTGCGACCCAAAAAAACATTTCGAATTGCGCGAAACCCCGTTTTCGCCAAATGAGATACCGCAGCTGTCAACATAAGCTCATCGGGTGACATTTCCGCGACAAGATATGCGAGTCCCGGTGTGTACACGTCAAATGGCCGCGTCATTGTCCCCGAAACATGAGCGTAGATGTTGATGCGACATGCCGAGCGGAATGTTTCGCGATTTGTCCCCTAGTGAATACATGACTTTATTGTTAACTTTAATTGTTATCATGTCATCACTTTTCATAAGAATATGAAATAATGCTACACATTCTACTAGCAAATTTAATCTAGTTTTTTATGTGTGAAATTAGGTTGAATGGGCTTATTAAGATTACACAGTTCAAGTGCTTAGTAATCTTTCTATTTTTAGGTTAGTAAAATTAGGCTTATTTTTTATTTTTTCATATTTAGCATTAGATATTATCCACATCAATGCCGCATCTGTTTTGAATTATCAAATGCATCTTTATAGCGCACTTAAGTAATATAAATAATTTGTCAATTAACTGTAATAAAATTGTTATTTTCAAACAATGTGAAGTTAACGTTATCTCGTGAAAATTATTTAAAAAATTTAGGTGACCTATCCAAACTGGAGGTCAGAAGTTAAGATGTGAACCCTCGCGGCGTGCGTAAGCCATCGTATCATGGCTTACGCATGTGTCAATTTTCCATTATTTTTTTATCGTTTAATCGCAATTTTGAACTTCAAACACACAATTACGTGACAGTATTATTTAAATGATCAAAGAAAATTCCTTCTCTTACTTTTATTAATTTAATTTAAAGTCTTCACACTTTTTTTAATTTATTGAATATCATTTCAGTCTGTAATAGACCTCATGTTATATGACCTCATGTTATATAACTTGGGTGTAAAAAATTTCGCACTTTTCGTTAAAGGCATTTTCGCAAATTTCGTTAAAGGCATTTTCCTTAAATTTTTTAGTTTGATACTTGAGGTATTCTATACACATATTTGTACTCCTTAGAATGTTTGCTAACTCTCTTACGACGATTGTTGAGGCTCCTGACAAGACCATTTTCCAATATCTGGTCAACCTAGTTTTGCCAATTCGTCGTATTATAATGATTTTTTTTCTATATTTATCCATCCTGTTATTTATCCATCGCTACTCTGGTACAAATCCAGTTACATATTATATTAATTATTATAATTATTTTGGAGTATACAGGTCCTTGTTTGTATTTTAAACAATAAATTAATTAATCCTAATCAGGGTTCGAGGATATATATCCGCGGATGTAAATCATGATATATATCACGGTATTTAAGGCTCGATTTTTATTTTTTATATATATCCAAGAAAACTTTCTGCAAATGTTAATAGATGGCGCTAGTTGTATTTTTAAAAGTGCTATGGTTATTTTTTAGTTTCATTTTTTCATATAATCCGTTTTTTATTTCACACAAAGAAACAAATACCCATAACACTACATAAGAAAGAGCAACTTTTATAACTTATATATAATAATTGCATATATAAGCTTTTTTCAGTATGCAATTCATTTATTTAATAAATAATAATTCATATACAAAATAAAAAAATAAATTTCCTAATTATTTTGAGTTTGTATCAATTGACGTGTGCAAAAAAGGAGAAAAAATTTAGGTATATATCCAATTTTTGATATATATCAGATATATATCAAAAAATCCGATTATTTGATTTTTATTATAAAAATCGGATTTTTTCGAACCCTGACCCTAATATAACTGGTGAACTTCAGCACTTGACATGTCTGTAAGCATTTCTCTAAATGGCATTCTACTACACGATCTTTCCTTTTACAGGCTGAAGGATAATGAACAGGACCCTTTAAGAATTTTGGAACAACCAGACAGTTACTGCACCGTACTTTATAATGATGAAACACATACATTTGAACAGGTAATGTTGTCCCCTTATCGTACGCAGTTGAAACTAAATGTGAGAATATTTTTAAATATAGGTATGTTCTAAGAACGCAGTTACTTGATGACTAGTTAATTAATACAAATTATAGAAGTCTCAGAATATAAGAAACATCGGCGTTATACAACACTTATATTCTAGTTACCAGTCATCGGTACAATCAGATACAAATCCCGAATAAGTATACCGAAAATAACCAGTTTAAATGACGGCTTGACCATTACCAACATCCACATGTTATCAAATTTTGAAAGTTCTGTATACCTTCAAATCTGAGAATCTTTTGTTTATTTAAATGGACCATGCTAGAGACGTCTGTAGTCTTTTCTCATGAACTAGTAATGTACATAGATCTTATATCTCTGTGAGACTTCTATAATTTGTCTTAATTCATGTGAGAACTTTACCTTGAAGTATTTTATCCTTTTATTTTGTGTCATTTTGACTATCACGCCACTGGTAAATATTTTGTTACTCAATATCACGGTATATAAAATAAAAACATATATACAATCCTGAATGATTTGGATGTAGTAGAGAGGAAAGGTTATGACTGTATGCAAACAAATTCCAGATATTTATTTAACACTTTTCTTTAAACGGTTACACCATCTTGAGGCATCAAAAAATACATTCAATTTTTTTTTTTAAATTACGTAACTTGTTTAATTGTTGTTAATAATTGTTAAATTGCACATATAAAATTATTTTTAAAATTTCAAAATGGCAGAGTTATGTGATGTCCCACAAAGGTCCTTCTCCGTGACAGATAATCATATCGCCAAGTTTTGAGTGAAATGAAAAAGTTAATTATTTTGTTGTTAAATGATCCGATATAAAAAAAAATATTTGTTCAAATGAGACAGTTTAAAAATAATTTTCATTTTTTCCTAAAAAAAATCAAAGTTAAATATACACAATAAGTTAACAGCGCATTTTATAATTAAAAAAAAAATTGTATGGTATATCGTAAATAATGTTATTAAGATGTGTGCAAAATTTTAACAAAAAATTTTTTGAGATATTTCAAAAAGTCTGAAAAAGGGAGTTTTGGGCAAAACCCAAAAGAATAAATGTAATTCGTTTGAAAATTCACTTACCATACTAGCTTCCAATTGCTATAACTGGGTAATTTTTGGAATTTTTGAATGACGGATGACTTAAATTATTCATAGAACTTCAAGCTATAAGATAAGCAAAAAAAACAAAAACTCCTAATACTGATCTCTCATTGATTTCAGGTGATCACTACGCTGACCCGCGTCATAAAGTGCACACAGAGAGACGCAATAGAATATGTGACCAACATTGATCGCGAGGGCCGGGCTGTCGTCAAGTGTTCCACCTTCCAGGTCTGCAATGAACTCAAGACAGAGATTGAGAAGTGAGCACTATTTTTTTTTTCATTATTATTAACCCTTATCCTGATAACTCGGTAATTATTAGAGAAAATCATCCCATATATGGTGTAAACTAAAATCAAAAGATGAAAAAATTATGTTATATAATATCCTTAATGGTTTGCAAAATATCTTACTGTAATATTCATCACCCATATTAAAGTCTCTGGGGCCAGGCCGCACCCATGCACCCTAGCGCGACTGTCCCCAGGGGCCAGGGCGCACCAGCGCGTCCAGAACGTAATTAATTATTTCTCGACGGCCGCATATCGAATTTGAAAAATGTGATTTTTTCCCAGTAGAGAAATCCCATGGTGACCTGTCGTTCCATTTTTAACTCAAAAACATCACTGATTATATTTTAAAACAACAATCAAAACAGAAGTTTTTCTGCCATCAAAATCGTATAGAATAGTTGTAGATGGCGCCCCGATTGCGTGTTGCGCAATCGTAATTCAAATATTCCGTCGTCAAGGTTTTACTTGTACACGTATACACAAATATATACGATATGTTTTGCGATATTTGTCAGTTTTTCTTGGTTTATGATTCAATTGAATACTAACAGTGATTTATTAACAAAAATACACGCAATTTTGTTGCATTTATTTGAAATGTGTGTGTGTGTGTGAAAGTGTATCATATTTATGTTATGAGTGCAATGTCCCGTCGTGTGCCGTGCAACAAAATATACCACACAGAAGAAGATTATTAGGTAGGCATCAAATACTAATAGTAGTGTTGTCTCTAATAAACAAATAAAAAATAATTATTATTTTTCGGAAAATGTTGCGCTGGCAACTTTATCGGAATTCAAAAAAAGAATTTTTTTTTACTTAAATGATAAAAAAAATCATTGCATTTCGACACTTACGATAAAATAATATGAATGCATGTGTTTTTTTTTAATATACGCCTGTTTTCATGGTTTTTTCGTAAAAATAAAAATCGAATAATAAAATAAATAAATTGAAAAAAATAAATCGTATTTCCCACGTACTCGTGCGTGACCTTGAATGACGGAATATTTGAATTTCGATTGCGTAACACGCGTTCGGGGCGACATCTACAACTTTTCTATTCGATTTTGACGGCAGAAAAACTTCTGTTTTGATTGTTGCTTTAAAATATAATCAGTGATGTTTTTGAGTTGAAAATAGAACGACGGGTCACCACGGAATTTCACTACTGAGAAAAAATTACGTTTTTCAAATTCGATACGCGGCCGTCGAGAAATAATTAATTACGTTCCGGATGCACGGGTGCGCCCTGGCCCCTGGGGACAGTCGCGCTAGGACGCACGGGTGTGGCCTGGCCCGAGGCTCATTAACCGTATATTTGAGAAAAAACTTTGAAATTAAATACTTATCTGGCAGAATATTATGAAATATTAAAATCTGAATAAAATGTTATTATTGTGATGTATTATATCTGAGTTATATCTGATATTGTGAGGTATTATATCTCTTATTTCGGTTTCTTTTCAAAATATATGCTTAGGAAAAAGTCACGCTTCTTGTTCCCACTGCACGCCCCTGCTATATACATATGCACAGAATCTATATAGGTCTGTCTAATTTACAGCTAGATATTTACAGCTCTATCTTTATTATTAGGTCCTTACATATGAAATTGGCGTTTAGTATGGGTGGAACATAAAGCCGATTTTTTAAAATTATAATATATTTATTTAATCAAAGTATGTACCATTGCTATCTATGCACTTTTGCCATCTCATAGGTAGTTCATCGATCCCTTTACTAAGAAAACCATTCGGACGGGAATCAATAAAATCTTTGAAGGCGGTTTGGACTGCCCCATCGGAGTTGAATTTTTTCCTTTGCAAGAAGTTATCCAAATTTCGAAAAAAATGGTAATCTGTTGGGGCAAGGTCCGGAGAGTACGGTGGATGTCTTAGACATTCCAATTGAAGCTCCTCTAATTTGGTAGCCGTCTGTTGTGCAGTGTGTGGTCTAGCGTTATCATGAAGCAGCAGTGGCCTAGAGCGATTAACCAGCCTCGGTTGTTTAGCAGCTAGCTTTTCCATCATGGTTTGCAGTTGCTGACAATAGACATCTGCCGTAATCGTCTGGCCAGATTTAAGAAAGCTGTAGTGAACGACACCAGCACTAGTCCACCAAACGCTCACAAGTAACTTTTTTGGAGTCAATTTTCGCTTGGGGCATGGTTTGGCTGGTTCGGCAGGGTTCAGCCATTGCGATGAGCGCTTCCGATTATCGTACAGGATCCACTTTTCATCACAGGTAATGATTCGATTTAAAATCCCTTCATTATTGTGCCGGTTGAGTAATGCAACGCAGCAGTCAACGCGCGTTTGTTGATTTGCTTCACTCAATTCGTGAGGTACCCACCTTTCAAGCTTTTTCACCTTACCAATTTGCTTCAAGTGGATTAAAACAGTTTTATCACTAACACCGCAGCCTGCAGCTAACTCGGATGTGGTTTGCGATGGATCCGCTTCCACAATAGCCTTCAATTCTTCATTATCAACTTTGGTCTCCGGCCGTCCACGGGGCTTGTTCTGCAGGTCGAAATTTCCAGAACGAAAACGTTGGAACCAAAAACGCACTGTGTTTTCTTTTGCGGCACCGTCGCCATACACATCATTAATCCTTCGAGCCGTTTCTGCAGCACTGGTGCCACGGTGGAACTCGTACTCGTAAATAACGCGATATTTCAAGTTTTTCATTTTGTAAACTGAGTGACGCAAAGAAAAAAACAATTGAGGAAAAAACAAATGAATTATAATTTTCAAAACACAAATACATGAGTAAATAGCTGTATAAATTTGGATTTGGAATTCTTAACCAAAGAGAAGATATTTGAGATCAAATTTGCCAGTACGGCTAAACGCCAATTTCATATGTAAGGACCTAATATAATTGCTTCAAAAAGTATTGCATGTAGGCACACCCTGCCATTGTAAAAAAAAGGCAACAAAATAGCAAAATCGTATGAAGTAGCAAGATGTTCAAATTGTTGAAAAATAAGTAGCAATAAAATGGAATTATTTATTATGAAATTTAATTTTTTTATCCCATGGATTTCATAATAACGGGTTTTACTGTAATACATTATTGGAAGTGCACCAAGAATGAGTAATTTGGCACCTTTTACTTGGTTTACATTTGAGGGTCTCGAGACCAAAATATGCACCGTGCCCACTAAAATTGAATAAGTATATTGTCTACACCAATTATGTATGTTCAATTTTTTAAAACAATTAATCAAGTTAATGAAATTCATTTTTTAAAAGGGCAAATTGCGATATTAAAAATCCGAGTGTACAATATCATATAATGGAAATTTAATGCAGATTTGCTTTCAAATTGCTGCATAATTTTGAAGCTATTGAATAGGTTCTGAATGGATTAGGACTGACTGGAATTTGCATATGGTTGATTATTTCAGTCACTTACCATAGGATGCATTAATGTTTCTACATAGTAAACTTTCCATTAGGGATGGGTCGTCCACGTCCGTCCATCGACGAGACAATCAACTAGTTGAATTCGTCAACTAATTGATCTATTTTCAAGTTTATATATAAAAAAATAAATCTATTATAATTTTGTTTACACCACTTTTTATTGATTTTTTACATGTTTCGGGAACAATGTTCCTTTTCTCAGATTGATTCTTAAACTAAAGTTGACAAATAATACAGATATATTTATTTACTAATAATGTCACCACAAAGTGAAAGCCTGACTTTGAAAGATTTATTCTTCAATAAATTTCTAAATAACATCTCAAATGTAAAGTATTTTTAAATTATGTATTTATTTATAAATTTATAGATAATAAATAAATGTAAGGGTTTTTATCATTTTATTTAACTTGAATTGAAACAAATGAATTTTTCGTAATCGATTTGAGATAGTGTAGTGATAGTCCAACGTTTTCCAAAAAATAAGTCAGATATATTGAAAAAATTCAAACTTTGATGTCGCATATCTCCATAACTATTGATATTAGGTCATGATAGCTTTCGACTCATAATCAAGGCAGGAATATAGTCCTGCGAGGTTATTAATGTTTTCCATATAACCCTGTACACATGTAATGATATGTACCTAATATATTTTTTTATACACACATTACTGCTTTGTACTTATTTATATTTTTAATTTTTATACTCATATTTTAATGCTTATACCCAATACTTTCACTCCTTATATATGTAGTTTATATTATATTTTACTGCTTACACCTGATATTGTTGTGTACACCTACTTCTTTCTTTATTATATATAGAAAGAAGTATATAAAACAATATGTAAAAGCCTATAATGTGCGTAAACAAATAAATTATAAAATATTTCTTTTTACATATAAGCACAAGTAGCGGTTTTCCTTTCCCCGAAACTATATTCCTTCGAACTTCTTTAAATTTTAAAAATTAACGTAATAAAAATAGCCAACGATAATCCGCGTAACGAAGTTGATGCGTCAACTAGTTGACGAATTCAACTAGTTGATCGTCTCGTCGATGGACGGACGTGGACGACCCATACCTACTTTCCATCCCTTCTCAGAATTTATTTATTTATATTTATGTTCCAGAATTATTTTGATTTGTAATTTAATTTAACATTGATAATTTGAGTCATATTTTATTTAGATTTCAAAATAAAACTAGCCACAAACCCGTGAAAAATCACAAGACGTAATAATAATTAATTGTGCGGGCCTCATTAGTAGCTAGTCATCATCATTGTTGTTGTAATTCCAGCCTAATTACGAGTTATGGATAGACAGACATTCGAAATTAGGATAGTTGATTCAATACAACACAACTTTTGGGAACACTATTTTAATATAAATGGATTTTTTTACAGATTCACGTCTCGCCACAACAACAGGAGTTTAAAAGTTCTTGTGGTTCACACCCATGTCGTTGCACATCAAATATTTGCCATGAAACTTTTGCAGTGGTAAGATTTTTCACATTTTAACGATTAGTTAACTTATTAATAATTTTAATTATTATTACCCCAGGCTTTATTATCCGGCTTTGTCCAAGATTTACATTACTGTATATTATATATGTATTCACTTTAAATTCCCTTCTATTTCTTTGAATATTGCTGAAAAAACAAGTCAAGCGATTGCAAATTATGTACTCAAAACATGTTCCAACATATTAAAATAGTTTTTTCCCCGTATCTTCTTTAAAATCATTATTTTTCAAAAAAATTCTTATTGAAAAATCAAACAATATGATATATATTTTGACAACTGTACATTTCAACGCTTCATGACGGAAATGATGCTGCGAGCGACATGCTATGATAAAACTCATTTTTATATCCAGGATGCAGTCCTTTGTGTCGCATGCAGAAGGTTTCCGTCGCGTACTCAGCTCTGCTGCGCTGGCTCCGCGACCCCCGGAGGCTCCTGTGGCCGAAGGTGTACTGCTGCGAGACTGCCAGTTGTGGAAAGCAGCACGCACGGCCTGGCACCGCCTGCTCATCCGAGGCATGCTCATGGACTATGACACGAAGAAGGCGCTCGCCACCGTGTTCACCAAGAACTATGGTTATTATTGTGCTATTTATCGTAACTTTCTTTATACTATATATTTGTAAGGATAGATCAATTTTAGATTATTTCTTTTAAATTTTAGTAACATTGCATTTAACATCTAACGTAATAAAATAAGTAGAATTTCGTTAATTTGAAATTCAAAGGACCCAAAAAAAAAAAATTTGAATTATGCGGAATCCTGTTAATTCTAAATTCAAGTCAAAGTACCAAAGAATAAAAATCCTTATGTGATTGCGAAATTTATCAAAAATCATAAAACCCATGAAAAAAGCTAGTTTTGTGATATACGTTTTGTATTTTTTGCATATTTCAAGAAATCATTTTGAAAAAGAAAATTTATTATGTTAATTCAAAGATCGCGACATTTCTATTACATAATTACCTACCTGACTTTGAGATATTTGCTTTTCTCACTTGCAAAAAAAATTTTAATGTTTTTTTTCCATTTTGTCTCATTTGGATGGCTGTAATTTTAAATGTTTGGATTTTTCTTTGAATTTATGAAAGGTTTCTTCAATCTTCAGTCAATTTTAGCTTTCGATTCCGATTTTTCTCTGACTCAGACCAACATACAGCACGATTATTAGAAATACAATCACCAACAAATATGAAATAATATGACAAGTAGTAATAATAACTTTAAGAAAATTAATTAAATTTTTTAGCTGAAATTTTAACAACTGAAAAAGCAATTTAAAAAGTAAAAAATAATTTGAAATGCGTAAAGTACGAGTGATTAGCTCAAACTAAAACTCTCTCTGCATATTTAGGCAGCCAATGGAAAAAAGCGTCCATAGGTTTCCCCATTTATGGGATTTTTATAACTTGAATTGAAATTATGTGACTTAAAATGTATTGATTTATGGCACAAGGGTCTAAAAATTATTTTAAATAACAATTAACTGGGTTTTTGAATTTTCGGGAACACATTTCGGGACTTGTGTGTTTTAAATATTTCGAGTTATGGCAAATTTCAGGGTTCGATATTTGATATTAAATTTTGCTTTGTCAGATTCTTCTTTCATTTGCTTGGAAAATTACAGTATCCAAATGATATGGCCGGGTCAGATGAGAGAATGTTTAAGTAATGATACTCCCAATTAAATTCCAGGTTCCGTAATGAAGGACTTCATTGGTGATGACCACGACCACGCATTTTCCGTTTCATCACTGTCGGTTCAAATTTACACGGCCCCCACACTGGCACACCATCTCATCGCCAACGAAGACGCTCTCTTTATACTTCTAAACACATTTCTCTCTGAATGTACCAGAAAATGCAATACTCAAGGTAAAGTTGAAAAATATTCATTATTTTATTTCCACTTCTGTTTATTTCTCTAGCTGCCATGACAGATATTCGGCCCGATTCTGAAAATAACAATGTCTGGATCTTTAAGATCTTTATCCCAACACTTAATAGACTATAATAAAAATTAAAAATAAACGAGACATAGCTTTACGTCGGTGTTTGTTTCTGTAAGTTTCACATGAGATAGATATAGAGGGAGGGAGAAAGATGTAAATTGTTATCTGTCAAATGTCAAGATGGGAAGATTTGAATACGCGGTAACGCCGAACGCAGTCATGACAAGTTTAGCCATGATATTTCATCTGGACGCTGTGGATGAAGAAATTAATACGTTTGTAAGAAACAGTCTTTCATATATCATATTTTAATACAGTGCATTTGAGCTGTAGAATTACAAAATCCGCTCTGGACATTTTTTATTTTTATTATCGTCTATTAAGTGTTGGGGTAAAGATCTTAAACATCCAGAAATTGTTATTTTCAGAATACGGATGATTATAGCATTAGAGATTTATAAAGCTATAAATTCCTTGAACTTATACCTTTATAATTTGGATTTGATGTCATAAAAAATATTTTTTAATGACATTATGAAACCAATTTCTAAAATTATTTTCTTTGAGATGAACTATTGAAGGTAATAAACATTTTTCGAATACATTTTAAACTTCTAGCCAAACCAATTTTTTCATATTCTTCTTCAGCCTTTATCTCTCCACTGCTGGATACAGGCCTCTTCCGTACCCTTCCATCCTTTCTTGTTGTTTGCTAGTTGTGACCATTTCTTCCCCCCGTAGCGGCTATATTGTCAGCACATCTCTTTTGAGGTCTTCCGACACCACTTTTATTCTCCCAAGGTCCCACTTCAGAACTCTGGTAGTCTCATCCTGCTTTACAACATGCCCTTCCCATTATCATTTTAGCCTCGCTACACGATCCATAATACCCACTACTCTAGTTCTGCACCTATGTAGACTTATACCAAGCAAGGATCTCTCCATGAAGAGAGTTTTTTCATAGAGTGATACATTTTATTTGTGTCCCTGTGACATCCGTTGTGGAAAAGAAATACTTTTAATATAAAGGAAGTATATACTTAAGCCATGTATTCACTAGGGGACAAATCGCGAAACATTCCGCTCGGCATGTCGCATCAACATCTACGCTCATGTTTCGGGGACAATGACGCGGTCATTTGACGTGTACACACCGGGACTCGCATATCTTGTCGCGGAAATGTCATGAGGTTACGATGACAGCTGCGGTATCTCATTTGGCGAAAACGGGGTTCAGCGCAATTCGAAATGTTTTTTTGGGTCGCAATTTCAAATTAACGAGGTTTTACTGTAGTAAATTGAATATTATTAAAAACAAGGTCCTTTTGCAAATAATTATTGTTTTCCAGACGTCGCGGAAATATATCGCCCTATGAGGTTATGATGATAGCCGCGTATCTGTTTATGTTAATGAGTTTATCGAAAAGTAAGAGGAGAAAAAAGGGGAGAATGCGAAATTATTTACTGCAAAGAGAAAGAAGGACGGACATTCTATGCGATCTTCGATCGATACAGCTCGATGAGTTCGAGAACGATTTCGTTTCCCCGCATTGTCATCTTGACAGATACAGCGCATGCGTATTCACTTGTAAACATACCACGTGGTACTGACGCTCCGCGGAATGTTGCAGTGAGTGAGTACGCTCGGGTACCGTGCGCATGGCAACGTTGCCACGGCACGTAGAAATGCCGCGCTATGTTGTGCGCGAGGTCGCGGAACAGTGCACGACGTTGCAACGTCACGTAGACTCTATGTCGCGCGTGTTGTTGAGGGACAATTTGTCCCCTAGTGAATACATGGCTTTAAGCTAAGAGATAAAATAATTCACAATTTCTGTTAGTTACATAACGATTATCAACACAAATGTCCAATTATCACATGTTTCTCCTCGTCAGTAACACGCTCAGTGCATTATATGTACCATTTTTAAGTATTATGGTCCACCTCCAAAATTTATGTCTCAAAGTTTGTCTTGAGTCGAAAAATAACACACAAATAACGTTAATTCAATTTTCTTTTTTTTTTTTTTCATATTCTCTTATTTTTTTTTTTAATATGTTATAGGCAAACTGGAATTTGAGCGCAGTGCATCGAACATGACATTCAAACGTGCCCAGTTCATTCTCTACGATCTCAAGTACCTGCTCAGCGTCAAGCCGGAAGTGTGGACCGATGCCCTGAGGAAAGGCTTCCTGCAGGGCTTGTCGCTGATCCTCAACCTCCTCACCATGATGCAGGGCATGGATACGGTGGTCCGACAGGTAGAAATTACGGTATAACCGAATATAATATAGGAATGCCGCCATGCGAGTGTTGCCATCATGCACGATCGATGAACCGACTCGCCAGTGTTGAATAGAGTAGGAATGTAAGTAGACAGCTATGCTATGGCAGATTTAAATGAGATTATAAGACTACTCATTGATACCTTAAAATTGTCTCACCAGTCAAAGATGATAAATGATTGTTATATTTGTTATCATCTCATTTCTTATTTGGCGGTTAACTAAAATGCGATGCTAATTTAGAACATCATCACTGAATGGATTTTTTTGTTTTTTCACTAATCAATTTGCGAGGATTATCCAGAAAAAGAAAACCTTTTTGCAGCTTTAAAATATTTTATTTTACAATTTATTTATTTTTCAAATATGCAGTACCTACATTTATCATTACTGGTAGTGTTTTTAAAAAATATATTAAATTGTGTAAATGCAGAGTATAAAATTGTACAGAGATGAACTAAACATCTTCTGTAGATGAAGGGATTGGGACATGGCGGAAGTAAGTTTCCCTTGCGTATATTTAAGACGCATTTATAATGCAGTTGAAGTATTTTATTCTTGCATTATTAAATCCGATAGTGCACAAAACATGTTTTTTACAATAGATGTTGTCTTTTTATTCCAAGCCGGGTCTCCTTAATTAAACATGTCTTTGTAATAAAGCGCGACTTATTTATTAAAATATACTTTTCAATAGTTTTGTTTGACCTTTTCAAAATTGTTTCAAAATTTACAAGCTTATATTTTGGTCTGTGTGTATAATACTTTAAAAACTGTAAAAATATTTTATGTTCTTAATCTTTTAAAGCGAAATAAGATTTTACTTCCTGGATTACTTCAAGCATCTCATCATTCTAGTATCAATCTTTGATAGAAATATTTATTCTATACGATATAATTAATTGTCAGCATGTACTTGTAAGAGGACTTTACAAAATGTACGCTATATAATATACAAATGTGTGGGATACGATATTGTAATATCAGTATCCAAATGCCAACTCTGAAACCAGGTGGGCCAGCACATGGAGTACGAGCCGGAGTGGGAGACGGCCTTCAACCTCCACATCAAGCTGGCCACCGTGGTGTCCCTCGCCCTGGAGTGGTGCGGCTCCGACAAGGTGGTGCTGGTGAAGGCGTACCGCGCCACGCTCAAGAAGCTGCAGGACAACCCACCGCTGGCCAACCCTTCCATGCCACACAAGCCCACCATAGTGCACGGTAACTATTCTGACTATGCAGGCCGCCTTGTAGCTAGTTTCGAAGAGGGACTCTTCTTCATTCAATTTTGAATATAAAATATTCTTTACGCTTTGGGTGAAATGTCAACAGTTATAGAGATAATTAATGGGACTCGAACCGCCGACTACCGGATCACTAGGCGAGCATCGCGACCACTACACCAACAAGCTACTCTGACTATCCTATATAAAGTGTTGGAGTATCATAAGTAACATGCATTGAATATTAAAAATTCTTTTCATAAAACAGATTTTTTGCTGTGCATTAGTGTGATGTCAAACTATTTGAAAAATACCAAAATGCAGTAAGTGCTAATATCAATCTAATTCCGCAGTTAAGTTGTTGGGCGTGCACATTGAAATCCATCAGTGCATGCTTTTATCAGCTAAGACAGATCAAAAGTATTCGGAGCCTCCTTCTCTCTGAGGCCGCCCTTTTGCTCATAAATGCATTTGTGGTGTCACATGTGGGCTACTGTAACAGCATCTATGCTGGACTTACAAAATTTCAGCTAGATAAACTACACTCCATTCGAGGTTAATATACCGAGTATCAAAATTCTCGCACATAACATCCCTTTTACGTGAAATACGTTGGCTTCGTTTCCCTCAGAGTCGAATTTAAGTTGTGTTGGTTATCGTGGTGACACATAATATGACGCCTTTGTATCTTCAAGAGCTCTGGGATGCAGACTGAGCGTGACCTAAATAGTAGACGCCAAACTCTGATGTCAGCCACTACTTTAGCTGCAGGAAGGGTGAAAGAACATTTTAGTAAACAAGCATTTGCCATGGCATACCCAAAGGCGTTGAAGTCACTTCCCTCTGTATTACAGAGCAGTGCATCAGAAACAGTATTTAAAAGAAGACTCAAAACGCACCTTTCTCAAAAATCTTTTCTATAAGTTAGCAATGCACAATTTTAAATACTAGTGTAAGACTAAACAATTTTTGCTTAAAGTGCTCTTGAGGTAGTGATGGTCAAACCGTTATTTTAACCGGTTATTTCCCGTACAGTTATTTGGGATTTGTATGTGATTCTACCAATGATTGGTAACTAAGATATTCAATTCAATTTATTTTTTTTTACAACATTTACATTACAAACACAAAATTTAATTCATAAATAAGTTAGAATTATATAAGCATATATAAACAAGCCAATATTAAACATTATAAAATCATTCACATCAAAGGTGTAGGAGAATCCTGCTTCGGAATATCCTCTCAGAGACATGGAACAGATCAATATCCAGAGTAATATTGTTAGCAGTAGCTCTTCCAACAGGTAACTGTTGTGTGGTGCCGATGGTTGCCCTTCGCGTTGTGAAAAATTAATTGCCAATCATCGATGCAATCAGATACAAATCTCAAAAACGGTTAGTGTGTCGCCAGTTAAATTACCATTATTATTTTGAGGTGAAATTTTTGCAAAAATGGCGCTACACAAATTATCCATCTTAATTTTTATTATTACTAATTGAAAATTGCTGCGGGGCTAATAGCAATCTATTTGGTGGTAGTGGTGGAGATCGAGTTGTAAAAAGGCTTTATACAGGCGGTCAAGGACAAAGTGATGCGTGATTGTCAAATTTTTATAACCGATAAAATTTATGATTACATTATGTAAAAATTATAATTATCCAAAAATTATATCTAACCACAAATTACCAGAGTTTTCTTCAATTAAGGCGGCACAGCCGATTCACAAACATGCATATCTGTCAAATTACATCGATAGATCATGTCCTTTCAAGCCGTGCGCGACATGTCATCTAGGCGCAAATCGAATAAAAATTACACATTAGTACATACATTGCTAAAACAGTAAGGTTTTGATAGAAAGAGATGGTCATATATTCTTCGCTTTCGTCCGCGTCAGGCATCCCCACAGAAGTACCTCACGTATCAAAATATTTACTTATTTAACTTAGACAAATGATCTTATATTATTTGAGTCGACTTATTATTTTCCGTAAATAATTTAAGAATCATAGTAATAATTCTGAACTCCTTTTTAAATCAATGCATATCGTAATATGACAATAACAAAACAATTACCTAGCCCCACGAACGTACTATATCAAAATGTATTATTTTATCTATCGACAAATTCCCGTATTTTATTTATGTCCAATTATTACTTACTGTATAGAATTTAAAAAACATATTAATAATTCTGAAATTCTTTTCATATCATAATGAATACCGTTAATATTAAACAAGAAATAAATACATGGGAGACGTGAACGCGTGAATGCGCACGGCGCGTACAGTATGTATCTTGATACCTCAAATGATACTCAAATGTTGAAATTAGGATAATACCGAAACTGACATGTGACGCATGTTCAAAATTTAAAAAGGATGAAACTGTTCGAAAATCCATATAAAACCTTAATATATGGGAGATATCAATTGCTTTTGAGCGTATTATATAATAATAATTCATATGGCGTAAAATACAATGAATAGTGAAATAAATGACGAGGAATATTCGGCTACGTAAACACGACTGACCTCTGCCGTGGCCAGACGGCATCTAACACGCATTCTAACTATAACTAACATGCTAACTAGCATAACTAACATTCTGACGTTAATGATGTCGTTTTTCATACTTTAGAATTTTTATTTTAAAATAATAATTAACGTGTTTTTTATAAAAAATTTAGCTTTTTAATAGTGAATGAAGACTCGAAGTGCGAATATAGATACAATATATCGTTTAAAATCATCTTTTTATATTAGGTCCTTACATATGAAATTGGCGTTTTACCGTACTGGCAAATTTGATCTTAAATATCTTCTCTTTGGTTAGGAATTCCAAATCGAAATTTATACAGCTATTTACTCATGTGTTTGTGTTTTGAAAATTATAATTCATTTGTTTTTTCCTCAATTGTTTTTTTCTTTGTGTCACTCAGTTTACAAAATGAAAAACTTGAAATATCGCGTTATTTACGAGTACGAGTTCCACCGTGGCACCAGTGCTGCAGAAACGGCTCGAAGGATTAATGATGTGTATGGCGACGGTGCCGCAAAAGAAAACACAGTGCGTTTTTGGTTCCAACGTTTTCGTTCTGGAAATTTCGACCTGCAGAACAAGCCCCGTGGACGGCCGGAGACCAAAGTTGATAATGAAGAATTGAAGGCTATTGTGGAAGCGGATCCATCGCAAACCACATCCGAGTTAGCTGCAGGCTGCGGTGTTAGTGATAAAACTGTTTTAATCCACTTGAAGCAAATTGGTAAGGTGAAAAAGCTTGAAAGGTGGGTACCTCACGAATTGAGTGAAGCAAATCAACAAACGCGCGTTGACTGCTGCGTTGCATTACTCAACCGGCACAATAATGAAGGGATTTTAAATCGAATCATTACCTGTGATGAAAAGTGGATCATGTACGATAATCGGAAGCGCTCATCGCAATGGCTGAACCCTGCCGAACCAGCCAAACCATGCCCCAAGCGAAATTGACTCCAAAAAAGTTACTTGTGAGCGTTTGGTGGACTAGTGCTGGTGTCGTTCACTACAGCTTTCTTAAATCTGGCCAGACGATTACGGCAGATGTCTATTGTTAGCAACTGCAAACCATGATGGAAAAGCTAGCTGCTAAACAACCGAGGCTTGTTAATCGCTCTAGGCCACTGCTGCTTCATGATAACGCTAGACCACACACTGCACAACAGACGGCTACCAAATTAGAGGAGCTTCAATTGGAATGTCTAAGACATCCACCGTACTCTCCGGACCTTGCCCCAACAGATTATCATTTTTTTCGAAATTTGGATAACTTCTTGCAAAGGAAAAAAATTCAACTCCGATGGGGCAGTCCAAACCGCCTTCAAAGATTTTATTGATTCCCGTCCGAATGGTTTTTTTAGTAAAGGGATCGATGAACTACCTATGAGATGGCAAAAGTGCATAGATAGCAATGTACATACTTTGATTAAATAAATATATTATAATAAAAAAAAAATCCGCTTTATGTTCCTCCCATACTAAACGCCAATTTCATATGTAAGGACCTAATATGAATAAACAACATTTGAAAATGACCAAAAATCGTAAATATTTAAGCATGTTTGAAAAATGATATCTTTTTTAATATTGAATATTTCTTAATTTCCTACGTACAGATTCTAGATAATTAAGTAAACTTTATACGTATAAAAAAACATATTATGCTTACATAGAAATTTTAAACGAACCACTCTACGCAAGGGAACATTAAAAAGGTTTTTTTTGCCGCGGCCTGTGGATTAATGCCTATATTTTTCTTAATTATTTTAAATAATGTTTAGTTTATTACTTTTATATAAGAATAAAGGTTTTATCTAAGTTATCGCCCTAAAAAAATTGCAATCTATCATATAAATTCTGATATAAATGAATAGTAAAAACCCACATTTTCGTAAAAAAACGCCGAAATATGCATTTGCAGTGAGTGTACCGCCTTAATCGTCTATGAAATTAACATTTTGGGTCTTGTGTGTTTGAAAAATTTCAAATTAACTGGGATTTATCATATTCAAATTATTTGAACTATGACATTAAAATGTATTAATTCACAGCTCCAGGTTATTTAGAATTACAAATTTTTGGTTTGTTCAAATCAACAAGGCTAATCAACCGTGTAATTGACAATTTTATTCCCAATTTGTTCTGGAAGTGTTTAAAAAAATTACAACAAGTTTTACTATAGGTATCTCACTATTAAAAATTTGTCCATTTTTGGCAAGTCACATATTTATTTATTTTTTTCTTATAACATAAACACCCAGGCTTGAGATCACATTGATATTTTGTGACCTCACCTGAAATCAAACCCAGAATCCCCGGTATAAATCATGACTACTTTATTGATATTGTTGAATTTTTTTAATATTATTATTTATAAAACCATTCAATTTATGAAAACATGAGCTGCGCTGCAACAAGTGAGCTCATGTATAAAATAAGCCTAAAATGATTTTCAACATGTCCAAATATTCCAGAGCTAGCAGACCACAGTGCGACATGCATACTGTACGATGTATCTGGCCTCCACGTCTCCATCCATCTTCCGCTGAGCAGGTTCTTGGCCGGATTGCATCTTCACCTCCACAAGTTTGGTCTTTCCTTTGACAGCCCCGAGTTTCAAATGCCCAGGCCCATCCCGGAACAGATCATAGGTGAATAGAATGCATTATCTTTCTTACTGTTACAAAAGGGAAACACATAAAAATTTTGTTTACATTTTATAAAATAATACTTTGACTGTAATGACTCAAGTGTACAGTTATTGTTAGAATATTGCACCTTTGAGGATTGGCGATTCAGTTTGTAAAATACTTTTCTTGTGCGTTATGTGGCAAAACTGCGACATTGGGAAGAAGCCAGCTGCAGTATAAAACGCTAAATGCCATTTTCTATTTGGAGGTAATGAAATGGTTAAGATAAGGTGTCCTGTCTAAATTGTTTACAAACAAAAGGTGGATGTTGCATTAGTACGTTGCTTCAGCATACACTGCTATTTCTTCACAACAACCTTTTCACTAAAAATTGAAGTTGGAATTTTTCTATTCCCGAAAACTATGAAAGGCAAAAGATTATCTTTGGGGGTCGCAAGCGGAGGTGGAACAGATTATGACACAACCTTCAAACAATCTCAGAAGAATGACTTTGATTATTGTTTCTTGCAGCGGAAAATATGTTGCACCAAGTGAATTGCTTTAGAGAGGGACTAAATAGATGTACCAGATGAGGTGATGGTTAAACCGTTATTTTAACTGGTTATTTTCGGTACAGTTATTTGGGATTTGTATCTTATTGTATCGATGATTGATAACTAAGATATAATTGTTGCCTAGTACCGATGGTTGCCAGTCGAATTGCAAAAAATCAGTTGCCGATCATTGACGCAATCAGATGCAAATCTAAAATAATGGTTATTGTCACCGGTTAAAATATCATCACTACCAGTGTACAACAATAATTTTTAAAATCTTATAACTTAGTTATCAGTTGTCTTGTGTGATGATATAAAAACATTAAAATAAATGTGCAAAATGCAATTATTCTCTTTTATAATGTTCCTGTCTATCTTTCCAGAACCCGTGCTCCGAACACAGGCCATGATAGCTCAGGTCCACGCCGGTCTCTGGCGCCGCAACGGCTATGCGCTTCTCAACCAACTGTACTTCTACCACAATGTCAAGTGTCGTTCCGAAATGCTGGACAGGGATATCGTCCTGCTGCAGGTCGGGGCTTCGCTGATTGAGAGCAACGAGTTTCTGATCCACCTACTCAACAAGTTCAACCTGATCAACTGGGCCAATCCCGACTTTGAAATCAACAGTCTGAAGGCGCCCGAGGAAGACTCCATGAGGCAGACCATCAGTCTGGTGGAGGAATTTTTGGGACTGTGCATCACTGGTGAGTTGTATTATCAATATAATACTTGTTGTTTGTACCGTCAGTCGCACTTTTAATAACGTAAGCATGCATTTTCGAATAAAATAATTCTGTAATTGCTTGGCACTTTGTCACTTGATTGGGTATGAAAAAAAATTGCTCTCGGGGTGTTCCACTTCTTCAAATGAATAAACTGAGCTTTGCGTATCTAGGTAGGTGCCAGGGGCGTGCAGTGGGAACATCGCAGCATGACTTTTTAAGGCGGGACAAACAATTTTCACGCTGTCAAAAGCGGCGATATGCATCGATAGATCATGCTACTTCAATACGAGATCGAGACATGAACAAACGTCATATCAGATAAACCTTGCACGAGCGTATTTATTTACATGTCATGCAAGACAGAAAGGTTGCGAGGAAATGAGACAACCATACGGAGTACCGACATATAAAATATGTGGGAACGCAAGTCAAGATCGCGCACTATTATTAGAATTTTAAATGTTTTAAGTCTAGAATTTACAAAAGCGTATTTATATTTCTCCAATAATTTATGTATTATAAAAAAATAGTAAACAACAATTTTTCTTATATCACTGTTTTTTAATTTAAAACTTATGTCGCATAAGCAGATCTAGATATTATTTTGACTTCCGACTGAAATGTCAAAACACCTGTGAATTAAACTTGATTCAAATATTTTTTATCTATAATAAACAAAAAACTACTCCAACAATATGTATTGAATTAAAAAGAAAATTAACAACCATTAATCTATATTTTAAAAATTATGTCGTAAATTAATATCTTACTTGACTTTATAAATTACAATGACATCTTCGCGAATATACCGCCGTCTGCAAGGTAACCAAAACACGCACATGACGCAAGTTCAATGTGATTTTATCAGTAGAAAAGCAAAATAATATCAAACTAGTTAAAAAAAAACTCATTATCTGCGACGAATAGATTGCTTTCGAATATATAACATGGTATTATTTTGAACTAATGTCAAATTTAGCATAAAAACACGTTTTAAAGTGATTTTTTTATGAAAAAGTGTATGGACCACAGAGAAACGTCCGCCTCTCCCGCATGGCACGCGGCATCTGATTCAAAACTGCGCTATTTCTTGACACATTTCACACTTTAGAATTTTTATTTTAAAATAATAATTAACGTATTTTTAATAAAAAATGTAGCTTTTTTATAGTGAATGAAGACTCAAAGTGCGAATATAGATATGTTACAGTGAATCTGATTTTCTAGTGAGTCCATCATTCACTGGCATTTTAGAGAAAGTATATTCAAGGTCATTCTTATCATATTCAAAGACTTTTTCACCAATAGAAATGAATACAATATTTTAACTTGCACTTACTAGTGAATTTATTGGTTTCCGAACTGTCAAAAATTAAATTTGACAAGTCTGAAATCCGTTTCCGTAAAAATCTATGCTTTTAGACGAACTTTTATTTATCCAAATTGAAACAACCGGGCCTTGAATAACAATTTAATAAGTCATTGCGTGAACAAGGTTCTTACTGCATTATTAATTTCTTCTGTGCAAATCAACATTATGTAGGTAACGGATATTATTAAAATAGTCATTTTGAAGTGTTGAAAGTTTCGTCTGCACCAATTCTTCATTATATGATTTTATAACAAGATTCTAATGGCACATGGACCTTGTTTTTCAAAATTTATTTTGCGTTTTGTGTCTCATTCTACACTAGTCTAGTCCAAAGTCATCACAAAGCGACAGTATTTCTAATTTTTATCCTTTGAGCGATAGCATATTCTCTATTCTGTGGCGATAGTTCTGTTTCTCGAACTGTCACACTTCTGGACTGGTCTTTGATATTCAATGATTAGTTTAGGTAGGTAACTAAAACGTAATATATTTTTAAAATTTTAATCGCGAACACTTACGAAATTCTGATCATCTTATAATTCAAAAGACAGTCGATTAAACTCATAAAAATGATACGGTGCGAGCAAGCTTCACGTCTGTCACCGACGTCGAGCCGAGTAAGTTTGCGAACTTAAAAACCGCGCACTTTATGTTGTACGTCTACCACCCGTGCTTACACGTGCGCAAACAAGAAACGCAAACGACATTAGACACATTTTTGATAAAAAGATAGAAAATTGGAAATGCGGAAGAATCTGAATGAATTCAAACGTAAATGATGACTTAGAATCTCTTTGATTTTTGTATTTTTCGCATCGAGTGTTTGTTACTTGACGCACTTTTAAAGGTTCATTTAAAATTAATAATACCGGGTGTATGTTTATTTATGTTTCTATATTTGTAAGAAATAAACTTTTGTTGTATTGTTATAAAAAAAACTATATTTAATAAACTTAATTGACAAAATACATATTCATTAATAAAAAATTTCCCTTAACCCCCCAATATTTACATGGTGACATAACCTCGTTTTGTTCCGGCAGTCGTCAGATATCATAAAAAACCCGAGTGCGCGATCTTTCAGCCGACACCTTACTTCGCGATTCGTATTCGTTTTGCGGTGCCGCTGTCCTATTTTAATTTAGGAATTATTTTAATAAGACCGCGTTTTTCTGCCGTCAAAATCGAATAGAAAAGTTGTAGATATCGCCCCGAACACGTGTTACGCAATCGAAATTCAAATATTCCGTCATTCAAGGTCACGCACGAGTACGTGGGAAATACGATTTATTTTTTTCAATTTATTTATTTTATTATTCGATTTTTATTTTTACGAAAAAACCATGAAAACATGCGTATATTAAAAAAAACCCACATGCATTCATATTATTTTATCGTAAGTGTCGAAATGCAATGATTTTTTTGAATTCCGATAAAGTTGCCAGCGCAACATTTTCCAAAAATAATTATTATTTTTTATTTGTTTATTAGAGACAACACTACTATTATTATTTGATGCCTACCTAATAATCTTCATCTGTGTGGTATATTTTGTTGCACGGCACACGACGGGACATCGCACTCATAACACATAAATATGATACACTTCCACACACACACATATTTCAAATAAACACAACAAAATTGCGTGTATTTTTGTTAATAAATCACTGTTAGTATTGAATTGAATCATAAACCAAGAAAAACTGACAAATATCGCAAAACATATCGTATATATTTGTGTATATGTTACAGCGAATTTGCATTTTTAGTGAGACTATACTTTCACTAGTAAAAATGTACTTTTCCCGGTCGGGTAGAGTGGGGGCAGTGAAAACATCTAAATCAACGAATTCTCAGATTCACTACACATAATCCGTGAAAATACATTACTCAAAGCATAGACAATATATCGGTGAAACCATCAATTTGTACACGTAATTCTTAAAGCGTAGAAAGTATAAAGGCGGCACTACACTAGACTTTTAGATTTTTATTCATTTTGCGGTCCTATTTTAACTCCTAAATTAAAATAGGACCGCAAAATGAATAAAAATCGTCTAGTGTAGTGCCGCCTTTATACTTTCTACGCTTTAAGAATTACGTGTACAAATTGATGGTTTCACCGATATATTGTCTATGCTTTGAGTAATGTATTTTCACGCATTATGTGTAGTGAATCTGAGAATTCGTTGATTTAGATGTTTTCACTGCCCCCACTCTGCCCGACCAGGAAAAGTACATTTTTACTAGTGAAAGTATAGTCTCACTAAAAATGCAAATTCGCTGTAACATATACATTATATCATTTAAAATCATCTTTTTATATGAATAAACAATATTTGAAAAGCATCAAAATCGTAAAAATTTCTAGCATTTTTAAAATATTATTACTTTTATTAATATTGAATATTTCTTAATATCCTACGTACGGATTCTAGATAATTAAGCAAACTTTATATGTATAAAAAAAACATAGTACGCTTACATACAAATTTTCAACGAACGAATCGTCGCCCGAGAACATTAAAAACGTTTTTTTTTGCCGCGGCCTGTGGATTAATGCTTATATTTTTCTTATTTATTATAAACAATGTTCAGTTTATTACTTTTATATAAGAACAAAGGTTCTATCTAAGTTATCGCCCTAAAAAAATTGCAATCTATCATATAAATTCTGATATAACTGAATAATAAAAACCCACATTTTCGTAAAAAACGCCCAAATATGCATTCGCAGTGAATGTACCGCCTTAACCAATTATTTGGAGAGAAAAAATCGGAATATAACATATATTTCATAATATTTCTATCACAATTGTTATCATAGCATTCATTTCTTTATATATCATAAAAATCTGTAGCATAAATATTTGAATTCTATTTTTTTTCCAAAATATACATTTATAAAAAAATTATGCTTGAATGTTCCCACTGCACGCGCCTGGTAGGTACAGTAGACTCCCGAGTATCCAGGGTCGCATTAATCGAGGCAATAATTGATGTTTTGTTTTTTTTTAAATATATTAAAAAAATTTATAAAAGGAAAAATTATTTTTATGTAAATGATAAATGAAAACATACAGAATTGTGAATTTGTGAATGTACCGAATCACAAAATTTCGGTAGTGTATTTATTTTGATACTAGTAGGCGACCATGCTGCGAATCTAACTATAGATGTAATTATAATTATTATAAATATAATTATAACATGATCATCATTACTAAATTGACAAATTAATTTGAAAAATCAAATTTTTTGATTCTGGAATAAAAGAATCAAAAAATTCCAAGAATTAATAAGAATAATGATATCTCTATCTCGTTCATGTCGAATTGTATAGCTTTCGTCTTCCTTTTATATATTACATTTTTTAATTATTAGAACAAAATTGTTCCTTAGAATTGTACAGACATGCATACTAAGAGCTACATTAATTCTTTAAATTATATAGCAGTTACTTTGAATAGTTTTTACATACATACAAGTAGTTGAATGTAAAATATTTAAAATGATAATGCCTCTCATAAGGCAAAACGTGTCTCACAAAAAAAATAGAAATAAAAAACAGGTGTGTTTTTATTTCTGTGATTATGAAGTTCTGTAACTTTACCTCTGAAACAATCTTCTTCTTCTTCTTCTTCTTCATCAGCCTTCGTCTTTCCAATGCTGGATATAGGCCTCTTCCTTATTTTTCCATTCTTCCTTGTTGTTGGCTAATTGTAGCCATTTCTTTCCCCCCACAGCGACAATATCATCGGCCCATCTCTTTTGAGGTCTTCCAATGCCTCTTTTATTTTCCCAAGGCCTCCATTTCAGAACTCTGGGAGGCCATCTTGTAGTATCCTGTCTTGCAACGTGTCCTGCCCATTGCCATTTTAGCTTTGCTACACGATCCATGATATCCACTACTCTAGTTCTGCGCCTAATTTCGTCGTTTCTAATTCTATCTCTTAGGCTTACTCCAAGCATGGATCTCTCCATGGATCGTTGCTTGCATTTGAGCTTTTCTACACTTTTCTTTGTAGGGGACATAGTCTCCAATCCATATGTCATCACTGTCCGAAATAATAAAAGCTAAAAATCATGAAGTGAAATATATTTTTCTGCACTTAAAGCTGACACAGCAACATATTTTTCATTACATTTTCATATTTAATGATACAAATGCTTACTTTATTTAGGAATAATCACAAGACATATTTTAAAACAATGTTATTCATTGTACAGTGATTGGCGAGCGCCATGTGGCAGGAGTGGGTGAGGTAACGGCCGAGGAACGTACCAAGAAGGAGATCATCCAGCAGCTCTGTGTACGCCCGCTCAGCCACTCGGAGCTCAATAAGACCCTACCTGAGGATCAACTGCACGAGACCGGAATGGAGAATGTTATAGATCAGGTAATTCAAATGGAACAACTAAAACCTTGCAGAAATTTTAAAGATATTTTTTTTTGTTTTTGACATTTTATTTAATTTGTACTAAAGCGAATGTAATTCTATGTAAGTTGCTGTAGTGATAGTCCGACATTTCACAGAAAATAAGTTAGAAATATGAAGGAAAAAAGTGTAAACTTTGATCTCACTTATCTCCATAATATTTCATCCAAGTGTTAAGAAATTTAGTATTCAAAATTGAATGAAGAAGACTTTCCCAAAGTTTTTGCTACTAACTATGAGACACCTTCTGGAGCGAAATGTAATGTTAATCATATGTCAGTCATTTTATATTATTTTTTCTTTTATTCTGATTATCCTTCTTGATTCCAAATAAAAAAATCAGTAAAATCTGCCAGAAACTTACCTCGGCAATTTTTAGATCGTTTGGAATCATTAATGTTATAAATTCATTTTTTTAATTTTGCAGGTAGCAGAGTTCAAGAAACCTACGGCTGGCCAAGGCCGTGGAGTGTACACTCTGCGGCCCCAGTTCTATCCGGAATACAATGTCTTCTTTTACCACTACACCCGAGAAGATCTCTCCAAGAGCGAAGAGGTCCAGAGGAAAAGAAAGAAGCTAGCTGGTATGTCTTAAAATTATTATTTTATTTATGAACCAATATCGGACATGTGACGTGAGTATAAAGGCAAAGGCAGCAATATACAAAAAAAAATTAATGCAGTTATTGAGGATTAATAATTTATAATGTACTGAACTCGAGATTTTATAGGAAACATAACATAGAATTTAAAAAAAAAATAATTGAATTTGCTGCCTTTTCTTTTATACCCCACAATTGTAGTTCTTTGATTCCTTGAACATAAACCTTTTTTACCTTTCTATATTGTCAGAAGAATGGTAGTTTTTCAGATTTCTCCAAAAAAAAAATTTTTTTTAGAGAAATCTGGTATACAGGACGCATTGTGCTATCCTAAGGCAAAGATGGATATTTTTTAATCTTTTTTGTAGTTAAATAAGAGTTTACGCAAAAGGTATTGATGCCCATCATGCAGATAGAGGCTAGTCTAGTTTTAATACCCTTCCACACAAGATGTGTTAATGGCTAAGGCCCGGTTGTTTCAAATTCGATCAAAGTAAGCGTAGAGTTTAAACTCAAATTTTTAGTACTTTTTTCAAAAACAGGTTGTTTCAAATCGGATTAAGCGAAATCTGTCAGAGAATTCTGAGCGGAAATTTTAGATTAAACTCTCGGTCAGAAACGCACATGCGCACTGCGCAATGTAATTGACATCTGTCAATAAAATATTTTTTTATTAATTTTTCGACATTTTACATACAAAGTGTCGAAATGTACAATATTTTGTGTTCCGTCTCGACGCCTGGAATCCATTATGAGAGAACAGCCTGCTGTTTCGCCACTTATACACGCGTTCCTACCCCGTCTGATTCCCTGTTTGCGACAATTTATTCCCGCTGGTATCCCTGTTTCCGGTTGCGTCGGCGCAACGGTTTTTCTTTCATATAACGTCGTTGTTTCGCGCCATTTGCACGCGTTTAGACACGCCAACTTTTGTTGTGATTTTTTTGTGTTTCTATTGCAACCTACCCCCTTAATTTTTGATCCCTAGGTTAACAAACATTAGACGATACAAATTTTTAACATAGTGCGACAGGACGTTGATATTTTAGTGTAAATCCCGTGAATTTCGTCAAACGATTTGTTAACAAGATGGCGGACGAGCAAGCTCC
>JADDOH010009120.1:0-12421 GCA_016648135.1 Agrypnia vestita | reverse complement strand
CTTTCCATGCGGCCTGTACAAAGCCATTTTCATTCCCCTAAATCCCCACAGATGTCGCTAATGAGAAAATCTACATTGATTACGGAATTTTGGGAGCAATATACTTTATTGTGTGTAATGAAATTCATCCGAATACTTGCATTACACTAGGATACGCCAGGAAATATTATTTCCAATTTTTGTTAAATTCCTTTTTTACCAGTATTTACAATTCAGAATATTTTGAGTTTGTTCAAATCTTTCAGAACAGTGCTGGATTTATGTCACAGAGACATTATTAATCAATTAGTGTATATTATAGATATCTCACAGAGTACACACAATAAAGTATATTGCTCCCAAAATTCCGTAAATCAATTGTAGATTTTCTCATTAGCGACATCTGTGGGGATTTAGGGGAATGAAAATGGCTTTGTACAGGCCGCATGGAAAAGGCGCTTACAACTCATATATGAAAGCTTCACGCAATTTGAACATATATACAACTTCCAAAAATGAATAAGCATGGTATATTCTATCATGGATGGAAATGGCGAATGTTACAATTGTGTAAAGTGATCACTTAAGCCAACCATAATAAAAAGACAGGTCATAAGTCCTGTTACACCCAAATGACTTCTATACCTACTTTCCCATAATTAATACAGTTTCGTCTCTGTGAGATATCTATAATATACACTAATTGATAAATTGTTTCATTTACTCACTATGAAAATTCACGTTTACTTCAAGTAATTTAAAAAAATTAATTATTACTAATTTTACTTTATTAATATTGATGTTTTGTTTTTGTAAACTTTAAATAACATATAAATTCTTTTGATTCCTGACCAAGGGATGTCTTTGCTAACTTTGTCATGACAACACGCTAGAACGTCTTTATTTATTTTTTGTGTTCATTTACACGTATTCTTTAAAATATCTTACTCGTGGCATCAAATGGTATATATCATCTTAACTTCCATAATACATTTTATTTCATTCGTGTCAGCAACTAACGACTAAGCTTATAAAGTAAATAGGCCAAATTAGTCAATGTTATTTTTTGAATAATTTCACACGAAGGATAGATTTTTTTACTATTTTTTATGTATTTTTATTTAAATATTGATCATTTACATCATATTTTTTTTGCAAAAGGAAAACTCACCAATCCGCTAGACCGGCTTGTCAGTAGGTTTTTTGTTAATTTGTTAATAAAATAACATAAGTTTATTTATTAAACACATAAAGAACAAGAAAACAGATAAATTAATGATCAATAAAAATAAACAAAGATAACTAAGATATTCCTTAATTCTCAAGATACCTCACTTAATTAATATTTATCTTTCTTATTGATTATTATTTCCTTTCATGTTTCTTTCAGGCCTTTCTTAATAAAGTCTTTATTTAAATTTCAGAGAATTTTATTAAATATTTTCGGTAATACATAATTAAATGTTCTCATACAGAAGGTAACTAATATGTATTAGTTACCTTCAGTATGAGCAGTCGGGTGTCATATGTCAAGTACCATATTTATGTAGTAATACTAATTTATACTATTGGATAGTATGGAAGTACTACTAAAGGTATTGGATATATCTTTAGTAGTACTTCCAGATGACATATTAATCAATTCAGATTCAGTTCAGTTCTCAATGTTTACATAGCCTATATATCTGGGTATAACATTTAAAGAAAGCATCAATAGTAATACCGAGGTATACATATTAATTTACCATTTTAATTATTAAGGATATTTTATCGCATTCCAATAATAAAAGTTTCGTTGTCTGTCTGTCTGCCCGTAACTTCCTATTATGTCCGTAACATAATTTTTATTTATTTCTTATTTATTTATATTTTTTATTTTATTTTTTCTAATAAATAAATACTTGTTCTCAAGGCACCGAAATATAAAAGTATAGTTGTCTTGGACGGGTTACAGCCAGTACCTATATATAGTAGATTTAATAAAGACATTTTAGGTGGTTACAATGTTTCTTCATTAAATATTAGGTTTATTTAAGTCGTTACGTGATAAGTGATGACTACCAGAACCAGCAGTAGCGACGGTTGCCAACAATTTATTATTATGCACGGTTTATCAACCACTTTTAAGATAACCTGATTCTACTATCTTAAATATTTAAATACAGAATATTCATGAATCGCCATATTATCAAACTTCTGACGGTAACGAAAGAATTGTGTTATCACAAATCTTAACTATTCTCAGGTTATGGCATGCTTGTGAGCACTGGAGAAATCTTGAAGAATGGAACATAATGGTCAAGGGTCATTAACTCCAATGATATAGTTGACTATATATTTTATAATTTCAATAATGTCATGTAGAAGTCAAGTCATTGAAACCGTTCACGTAATTTGGATCCCTAATAACAAGTAGTAATAATGCTACAAAAAAAAATCCAAAAATGCATAGTAAGTTGGAATCGCTGTTATTTCCGCTTCCAAATTAAATAAAAAAACAAAACCGTCGTAAAATCGCAACATAGCCAAAAATAAGAATTGATGTACGCAGCGATATTCTGAGTTTAAACTTAGATCATTGTTACCTTGTAGTCTCAGGTGTAAGATAAGTCATTTGTGGGACTCGATAAGGTCGAGGAAATTTTGTGTGGAAACAAGTCATTACTCCTATTCTAGGTAATATAGGACACCTCCGTGTCAGAGAATTTCTCGGAAATTCTAATTTTTGTACATTGCATGACTTGAAACAATAAGATGACGAATCGTTAAAACTTCATTAAAATAATGTCACACGAATGTAATTTTTCATCTCACCATAATATTGATGAAAAATATACAAAGTTACAAATATACGTATATGTATGCGTATACAGAATGGGTCAAAAGTCACTTACATATGGAATGTTTTATGCTATTTCGTGATAAGAAGTAACTTACTAATCCTTTATCAATATGTAACTAATCCTACTTAATGTAGTTTTTGTATTACATTTTGTATAAAAAGCACCATTGATAGATACATGCGGTAAAACCAGTAAATTGCCTTACCGGACCTTATTTATATATATTTAAAACATATTAAATTTTTTTTTCGCATAATCTTTCGCATAGCTTTGATGCTAAACATTCTGTTATATAAGGGTTCAATTATTCTTATACGTCGTGTATTTTAAAAAGGGCAAAAATGGATTATTTAAACGGAAAATAATCCCGTCGACGAAATTAAATAGACTAGTAATGAGGTCTTGGCGACCTTCGAAATGTGTTTAACAACTTAAACGTGGACCAATTTAACTGATAATTCACACTTTCAAGAATCCCGCCAATTCATATATTAAAATTCTGTTTTATCTACCACTCTATTCAAACATTTCTCATCTCGGGGACAGAAATTCTCAAAATACCCCAAACGGGATCAATTTTTCTAAAATATTTTAATTAGTTAGAAAATCATAATATTTGCATTTTAACTATAGTATTTTATGATTAAAAATTGTAGTTACTTACAAATTTGAGTAGCTTGATTGTGTAGTGGTTATGACTCTCGCCTAGTGATCCAGTGGTCGGTGGTTCGAACCCCATTCCATGACACCAGCAAGCTAGTCCTATTTTCATAGCACAAGCGTTATGCTTAGTTTAAAAATACTTAGAATATTGATGTCACGCTTTGAACATATACAATCTTCATTATATAAACAAAGTAAAGATAAATAAAAAAATAAAAAATTGAAAATAGTAATCCTACCAACAGAGTTGAACTAGTACTAATGATCAATATTTTGATCAAATAATTTAAGCTCTTCCCAAGACGGGTTTTAAAGTATTGTGATGAGCCAGCTAGATAGTGGGCCCTAATCAAATCGAGCAGACTGTATTTAATGTCGAAATGATGTTCAATTAATATTATAAAGCATTTTATTGTATTTCAATATAAATCGTTCTCCTGGTCACGGTAAGCACTGTGATGATCCAGATAGATAGAGGGTCTTCCTAAAGTATTAACGATGAATTTTGTATTAATAATTTATTTAAAATGTCGATGCTTACTCGTCGCGAGTTGATATTTAATTTTAGCTATTATATTCAATTAATTTGCCAACTCCTGGCCGCGGCTAACAATGTGATGAATCCTATGGGGTGACCCGTCAAAATACGTCGTGGTAAATAATATTAAATAATATAAATTTCATTGCAATGAATAAAGTCATTTGCCGTATGATGTTAGCGAAAATAGTTGTATGGCGCGGGTGGCAACGGCTGAGGTCGACAGATATGCTGTAACTATAAAAGGATCGCGGAATAAAATATTCTCTTCTATGAAATATAAAATAATGTATTCTATACAATATTAATGCTCTGCCAGTGCTAACTATACATTTACTGAAAATAATTATTAACTGAAAAGTGCGCTTTTGAATGCAATATTAATTAAAAATGTTAACTAACATCTTGGGTTCGCATACTATATCGATAATACCTAATGCCCTTTGCATTTACTAAGTATATTACCTAAATAGCCACAGCTATACCATCCTGTCCGTCAGGGACGAAACATAAAACACAGTTATATTCCTAAAAGTGCTACCTCTTACGCGACAAAAATACCTATTGCAGTCGGGCTATGAATATGAACTATTTCCGCCTCATAATGGCGCCTGGAACCAATACTAAAAACCTCACTAGAAATAATAAATGCGACTAAATCTCGATAAATACAATATATACTATTCGTAATACGTCGTTGAATTGGCACATGATTCGTCTAATGGATGAAGGACCCCGTTGTGTACCGTAATAACTTCAAATTCTTTATAGGAGCAGTGTGGAAACAATTGCATAATATTACGTAATAAAAACATCTAACGAACCTAATAATCTATACATTTATGTTACAATAAAAATACGTACACTAGAAAGAATTTATGTATTAGAAATAAAACATTTTCGATTTGAGACAAACCAGTAAAATCGTTCGAACGGCGCAAAGGGAAAAAATTCACACATATTAAATAACACTGAAATTAATAATTATAAACACTTTGTATTAGCAAATTCTTACCTTGAATGGTTTCGTTCTAGACGTGCATGAACCTGTTCATATTAATTCCATGGGAAAATAATACATATATTTTCTATCTACGAAATAAGACATTTTTGAAGCAAAACTTCTTTATAAATAAGTAGATAAGGTCTCGGGGATGGTTTGTTCGAAAGGATTCTACAACAGCCCGTGAGTTTATATGAAATAATAGTTTCTTTGAATGCTAAGTTTTGGTTTTTTTAAACCCTCAGCATCTCTGCTGAGAGGGGTTGAGGCTCCGCGCCCGCCTAAACCCGGTGACCGACTTCCTAAGTGACTAAACGGCCCCCCTTGTTCCTCCGGAACTTACTGCATCCCGAGACTCTATCTCTTCTTTACGAGATGTGATCCCGTGACGCCCCTCTTTTAGGCTTATAATTGAGAAGGCCGTACTCTTTTGGTACGAGTTTCTGATGATGTGTGTTGTCTTGAGGCGCCTTTCTTTTAGGCCGGTGTTTGAAGAATCATGTACTCTTTTGGTACGAATTGATGACGACATTAGCCTCCTTTGCGGGCATAGTCAGCGATGTTACAAATTATTGTGCAATCTCATTATGCCTTTTCAGAATGGCGTCCCACGATTCTGCATCTTGCAACATTTACTTTGGACAAATGTTAGAGTGTTAGTAACATATTTATAATATCCCAGCTATTCCATATGAGTGAATGATTTTTATATTTATTCTGGCCCTGTCTTTCTTACAGAGGACGAAATAGAAGTTAACGTTTTCTATCAAGGTTTTACAGCATTCAAGCATGGAAATCCTTCCAAAGACAAAGGGAACCTTTTTGTTGGTTTAAGTAGTTTGCGCCAGATGAGGTTAGGTGGTCGGTTTATTGACGACCCCGAGCAACAAGGAGGACCCCGCCTTTAAGGGGCCCTGCAGGGGCTTGTGCGGGTTCCACGCCCAAGTGCCGGCAATCATCCACCCCTCAGCCAGCTAGGCTAACACAAACCAGATATCCCCAATCTTTAGTTAGATCTCCCCATTCTGTCCTTTACTCGTCATTCTGAAGCCACTTATTAAGCTGAATATACCGAGGTACTCGATTCATAAAGAGTTAGTTGTAGACCGAGTGTAATGATTGCGCAATACCTACGCAATACAGTAATTATTATAATGCTACTAAGTAATTCATATAGAACTCCGTGTATTCAATTTTCAGCATAAACGGTATGAAATTCGCTTTGCATAAAAATACATCCGTTTGGAAGGAATTCTCGTACGATTTGAACCAATATCACACAAGCAATCGTGATATTTAATTACACAATTATTCCGAACTCAAATATTCCCAAAATAAATACATTTCGATAGTGAAAATAATTAACCGTAATAGATAATATAAATATGTTCCTTAGCTGTTACACAGTGGCGGTATGATCCTCTCTGGTACTGATGAATGGTAGATTCCTCCATACGTCCGGGCAGCAACTCCATCCGCAAATGATATTCTGGAACTCAGGGCTCCGTCGGTAGTCTGTTGGGCAGCGCTCCCGCTCGCAAGTCTGGTCTCGAACTGAAGGGGCAGAGTACATCGTGTTCGCTCCTTTTATAGTCTCGATTGCACCATATCTCTGAAATCCACGCTAGTGCAGTGACTCATCCTATGCGCGATGACCTCACCGCCGGCGCTCGCCATTGGCCGGATTCAGTCATTAGGACGGTCGCCTCCGGCTCAACCCGTCGAAGGCAAAGCGCGCCTGTGATTGGTCCGTTTCGTTAAAATAATGGTAAAGCACTCGCTACACGCGAGACTTGCTGTTCCTATTCATAAATAATAAAGGCTCGTTCGCACCTACTCACAAGGTCGAGTCTATTAGGATTGGCAAACGATATTAATTTAACACAGAATTATATCTATGGTATAATAAAGATCTAAGAAATATTACTTGTATAGCTGAATATTCAATATTTTGTTAGCCTCTTGTAATACATAGAATCTTAAGAAGAAATATATCAGGCTTTTACTTTTAAACGATTCAAACAGAAGAAATATATTTTTGATGTCCATACTTGACTTTTTTTGAATATTATTATTTTAAGATTTTCTAAATTTATTAAATCTATCTCTATGTCGACCATCACAGCTTCCCCCTTATTTAGAGAGAGGAATGATCTATCAGACCAAGCCTATCTTCTAAATAACCCAATAGGATAGTATATTTCGTGATACTTATCAAGAGTTTCTAAAATTCCTTGGAAAATTAATCGTTGTTCTTTCCTTTCTCCGCGTACTATATTTCTATTAGGGTAGAATTCCTTTTCAATGGAATCCTTTTTGCGTATTTAAAGCTACTGTAAACCATCTGCCTATCATTCAAATGAAATGTGTACAACTAACATGAATATAAGAATTGCAAGCAAAATTGGACTGTATCAATTTTATTCAATTGATTGGAAAGGTTCGATTCTCCATAATCGATTGAATGCCTCAGTAATCTCATAATTGTGTCTGCTAACCACTCAAGCTCCATCCTGTTATCAACACTTAAAAGGAACGCCCCTTCCCCCACTTTGTTATCCCCCTTGCTTCCCTTACAATGGTACACTCCTAGTGTTCACCACCTCGCAACTCTATACTACTTTCCCCAGCATATACCTCCCCTGATACTCCCCCAGAATATACTCCCACTAACACTCCCCACATCCCCTTCAAGCTATACAAACCAACTCAACCGAGTAAATATTAACTGTATATTTCTCCTATGAAATGCGAGCTACGATAAATCTGAAGTTCCAGAATTATGTTAACCTACGAATTAATGTACAACCTATTCATATGAACTTAACAACCAGCTTCTTAATATATAGAGCAAACCCTTCGATCTCAATATCTCCTGTACACGAGTAAGCATGATGACGATGATATTGGCTACCCACTCTTTAAAAGCAAAGGTGCAGTCCGCCTCCAAATTTTCTAATGACTAGTCGCAAATGGACAAGTCCCTTCAATAACCGTTGAACGTATACGCATCTATAACCATTATCTGTTTCAACTAACTGTCCAGCTAACCCTCAAGAGAGATACCCAAAGACGATGCATATTTGTTAAAGAAGTAGAGCTTCAACCATAACCCAAGAAGGTTTCCAATAACTATTCCTTGCTATCCTACCATGGTGTACCCCGACAAGTGTTCACCATCTTGTAAAACAATTCTTATTCCCCCTTCCCCCAAACTATACAACCTCTTCTATCTGAAACTCGTATAGTCCTATTTTAACCGAGTGAATGGTCAACCGTATATTCCTACTACAATTGCAAACCGCGACAAAATGAACTCTAGTACCCCACCTGTGTTATGAACCTTATGCATATGCGCAGAACGTTTCCTATTATGTAGAATCAACCAATTGTCCTCAATATTCCACGTATACTGTAATGACTGCCATAATTTATTGTTGGTGTAATATGATGAAGAAGAAGAGAAGAAGAAGAAGCCGCAAAAGTAGTGGATGACGACAGAAGAAGAAGAAAATGAATCCACCGAAAGGCATAAGATAAAGAAGAAAAGTCACAACCGAGTGTAGTAGTAGATAAAGACGAAGAAGAAGAAGTTGAAAGAAAAATAAGAAGAAGACGCGAATGTAGCAGTAAGTAAAGGACAAAAGAAGATGAAGAAAAGACGTAGAAAAACATTCGAAAATTATAAGATAAACGGAAGAAGAAGTCATGAATGTAGTTATAGGAAAAGAAGAAGAAGAAGATGAAGAGAAGACGAAGTAAAACAGTTGATAAGTATAAGATAAACGGAAGAAGACGAAATGAATGTAGTTATAGGAAAAAAAGAAGAAGAAGAAAGTGGAGAAGCGATAGTAAAGAAAAAATAAGAGAATAGGAAAAAGAAGAAGAAGAAAGAAGAGAGAAGAAAGAAGAAGAAAAGAAGAAGAAGAAGAAAAGAATGTAGTAAAAGGAAAAGAAGAAGAAGAAGAAAAGGTAAAGAAGAAGAGAAGACGAAGAAAAGACGTAGAAAAACAGTCGAAAAGTATAAGATAAATGGAAGAAGACGAAATGAATGTAGTAATAGAAAAAGAAGAAGAAGAAGAAAGTAGAGAAGCAGTCGAAAGATATACCATAAGACGAAAAAGTAGTTGCAAAGTATTGTAATAATTGCTATTTATAGAAGAGAAGGTATTTGAAAAGTAAAGCATAAACGGTATGTATTCAAAGAAGAAGAAGACTAGAGTGAACATAACCAATAAAAAAAACCTTCGTACCGAAGAAGAAGAAGACGCTGTTGAAGTCAATATAAATAAAAAGGGGAAAGAAAATATATATATAACCGTTAGCATATACGAATAAGAAGAAGACGAAGAAGAAGAAGAGGAAGAAAAGGGTAGGAACAACCTTTTCGATAATTGTAGAACGTAAGAGTATATATAACTATTATCCGTCTCAATTAACTTTCCTGCCAACCCTCAAGAGTGATATCTAAAGACGACGCATGTTTGTAGAAGAAGTGAGTCCAGATGTCAAGAAAAGTTTCCCATAACTATTCCTTACTAACCTGTCTTCCCCCAGATTTTTAAGCGTTTGTCAAATAATCAGGCGCGACTCCTCCGTATAACTGTAATATTATTCCTCCCAAAACTTATTGAAAACCTAAAACAACTTCTACTTATATGTATTCATCCCCATATTTCCCCCCGCTGATGAAGGAATCTCAAGTATATTCAACATTATAAAATTTTAAAGTTTTCCTTTAACAACGCGAACATGTTTAACGAAGCACACTGTTACAAATCAAAAGAGGTGAACCCTAATATCTGTACTAGTTGTAGTAGTCGTCACCAACACTGATATCTATAGAAGATGTATGTGTGTAACTGAATCAAGAATTCCTAACGTATAATTCGGCTTGCTATACGACTGAAATCTATTCAAGATCCAAACGACTAATCTTCCTACCCTAATCTAAAAGTAATGGTCACGACGACGCATGAAGGTGAATGAAGCTAATGATTTCGTTATGCTACTACTATTTAATCTACTAAAAATCTATTTTCAAAATTTTTTTTTTTTTCAAAATGTTCCAGAAGAATTCAAAAGCTCTCCTGAAAAATTTCTTTTTTATTTTATTTTATCACTATTCAAAAGGATTTCTACATACACCCAATGTATAGTAAAAACAATAAATGCTTTATCAATCATAGCGTCACGACTTCTCAAAACTTGAAGAAACTCACATATCGTTAATTCCGGATTTACTTTTGTATTATTTCCAAGAAGATTGCGCCTAAAACTAAAACAACCCTAATATAGATACGTACGAATTTGAAGTAGTGAGATGTAAACATTTAACCATTATCAACCCTGTATGTGAACCTTATGATCAATAAAGAAGCCAACTGTCCGTCTACCATATCTCATCTCTGTAGTCAAATAAGCTGATGTTTATTTCTATTCTGCCTATAAATACGCTATATCAACGTATATTATAATATAATATTTATTAATGAAGATACAATTTCAATTAACGTTGCAATGAAGCGAAACAAAGGAATATATATAAAAAAAAACAAGTCCAATTTTAATTATTTGTTACTAAGAGAACATATATTGCGCCCTCCTGTTACCGCTTCCTATAGACTAATACTAGCGAAGGCTCAAAACTTTCTCTGATTTCCGCTAGATGGCGGTAGTATGACCATTTTAATTCGTATGCCAGGCCGTCTTGTAAATAAAAATGGAAGTAATTTTATTCTTGTAATTCAAATCAAAATAATTTTAGATCAAAACAAGAAACTTCGTGCAACAATACGCGTCTGTGTTTATATTACGAACAAGTCTATCAATCCTGCATACAACAAAGAAATTATTATTAGTTTGAATAACCAGAACCGTATATAACTGTGTATAACAATTAAGAACACATTTAGATAATTAGAATAATTAAGAACCATAATAAATCAATGAAGGAAATTATTATTTTTTTTCAATTAATTCAGCAACATTGTAGATTGACATTTTATTTTTTTAGGACAATTTTTAATATAACACCTTGACGATAAAAAGGTATCTCCGAAACATGCACGTGAAAGTTATCAAACAATATAAGTAGATCTGTAAGAATACTACAATCAATAAATTTTTTTGTGTAATTATTATCTGTAAAAATTTAGCTGAATTTAAAGATCTTTTTTTTTTTTTCAAATATAGAAACCCTTTTTAATATCCATAAGACAAATATATAACAAGTGTGGATTTATTTAATTCACATTAACCTTAATTTTATTAAAATTAATTTATATTAATTTTTAATTATGAAACCAGACGGATAATTATTAAAATATTTTTCGCATTTGTATCATAAAAGTACATAACCGAAAGAGAAAAGTAAATATTATAAAACGTCGGATTTATAATTTTTTTTTTATAAAATAAAATATATATCAAATGTTCACATGGCAAAATCCCTTTAATATAATTCCTGTATACCCGTATACTAAAAGTTTTCGTTTTTATATCTTCTTTTCTTTTAGATTCATATATTCTCGTGTTTATATTTTCTACTAAATTGTTATCCGGTTTTTATATTTATTTTTACTTTTATAATTTCTGCTATTATTATTAATTACTATTGCATAACTCGTAAGCGAAAATATTTGCCACTGAACAGATTTTATCTAGCGTGGGTTAATTATTAGTTTATATTAATATAAGAAATTAAATTAAAACCGAATTTTAAGCTATCATAAACCCTCCGTGGCGCGCGCTGAAATCTGTCGCGGTGATCTGCCCGTAATACAGGTGTATATTTTTGCATTTCGGGCGCCGTGCGAATCCGTTCGGCGTAGCTAACTGTCTTTTCGTACTAGCCCGAACGCGAAGGTCGAACTTGTTAAACCTTAAACCCTCAAACGTCTCGGGTCTATTCACGAACTCACGCGGTCGGGCGAAACATGACCCGGAGGGTACTGTATGGGAAGCCGTGTCGCGCGTGTTCTCCCATTACACAGCGTTCGCAAACCCGGCGGCTTTGGCCGTGTTCGGTGGTATATTTGCGAAACACAAACACAAACGCAATAATTAAAACCATTCAAATGTGAATCGTTTGAATCTCAACTACATATTTGTTACACTGCGATTCGCAAATCCCGATGGCCTAGGCCGTGACAGTGGCATGCAAACTTGCGAGAAAACAAATGCAATAATTAAAACCTTTCAAACGTGAATCGTTTGAATCCTAACTACATATTTGTTATACTGCGATCCGCAAATCCCGATGGTCTTTTTTAGATTGTGACGGTGGCTTACTTGTGAGATCGCATTCAAACAATTATTAAAATATTTTTCAAATGTGATTCATTTGAATTCAAACCACATAAAATGAATGAGATATGAAATAAATCACATATT